>JASANE010027893.1:0-12475 GCA_030248225.1 Trileptium ribeirensis
AACCAAACAGAAAAAATTCGGAAGTTAAAATAAAAATAATCTTGCTTTCGCTAAGGGTCCTACAATGGGGTAAAAACTATCAATTTGACCTCTGACCCCGAACCACGAGGCGCCATGCCCCCGTACCCATGGAAACATCAATCACAAAGCAAAAGGACCATCGTGATTGAGTTTTTAAAGCTCGGAAACCTTCAAGTGTAACTTTTCAGCCGCCTATATGTCAGAACAAATTTCTGAATTTAAGGTCGAGGAACCACGAGGGTGCCATGCCTCAAATCCCACAACCGGAGCCTTAATCGCAAAAACGCGGCATCGGGATTTATCATTTTATCATGAAATCAAACCAAACAGAAATAATTCGGAAGTTAAAAAAAAATAACCTTAACTTCGCTAAGGGTCCTACAATGGGGTAAAAACTATCAATTTGACCTCTGACCCCGAACCACGAGGCGCCATGCCACCGTACCCATGGAAACATCAATCACAAAGCAAAAGGACCATCGTGATTGAGTTTTTAAAGCTCGGAAACCCTCAAGTGTAACTTTTCAGCCGCCTATATTGCAGAACAAATTTCTGAATTTAAGGTCGAGGAACCACGAGGGTGCCATGCCTCAAATCCCACAACCGGAGCCTTAATCGCAAAAACGCGGCATCGGGATTTATCATTTTATTATGAAATCAAACCAAACAGAAAAAAATCGGAAGTTAAAATAAAAATAACCTTAACTTCGCTAAGGGTCCTAAAATGGGGTAACAACTATCATTCGGACCTCTGACCCGAACTACCGCGTTTTGCTTTTTCTACACAACACCGTATAAATGATACAAAACACGAAAATACAGTTTCAAGGGTTTTTTAAATAGCTTAGCGAATATAAAGTCCCACGGCGCCTTCTAAGTTGATTTAGAACACAATGTCGCACAAAAGTGAACTCCTCTGTAAAGCTTTCATAAATAAAATACAACGATTATACTGCGGTGACTGCTGTCTATGTCAAATACATATGCTTAAAACAAATTTAAAAATTTATTAGTAAAAAACAGTGAGGGGAGACACTCCTGTTTGTCCGGCAGATTCAGCCGTTACGTCATTTTTGTCCGCAAAAGCCTAGCTAAGTAAATACGGACAAGAGCAATAGTCAGAGCTTACTATTATAATGTCCCAAGCAGTAAACGCATACTGTTGGGACACAGCTACGTCACGGTGCACACAACTTATCTTAAACGACTCATAACCAGTGTTACATACGACATGTCGTATGTAACAAACATTTTCGAGTAGTTGGGCGCATTATTCTGTGAATCAGCAATTAGCAAATTACCCGGCGACTTACAATACCACACATTCGACTCCGGCTGACGCTCGAAAATACCGACAACAATGTTTCAACCCGCAATTAAACACCCTGGAAGGCGAGCAAAATGTGGTAGTAGACAGACGTAAATGTAGTTGGTTGTGCACAATGCGTGGGATACAGTTGCTTACCATACATATGTTGAATATTATACTAATTTAAGAAGGCTTACAACTCTTTGCAACTCTTTAATTAGCAAATTACGCAAATTTCAGCATTCAATTCTTCGCCAAGCAGCGCGCGGAAGCCGATCAGGCCGACTGAACGAAAATATAAAGCGCTTTGTACTTTTAAACTCAAACCATTGAAAAACACTGAAAACATTAGCTATCTCCTCCTTCATCCAATCTATAATTTTCTTTATATGATCATAATCGAAGCTCAAAATCGACAACATTAATCTCACTATCAGTCCCAAAAACAAAACTATCTATCAAAATTCGAATGTATATGTCGTACACGTCTCACACCTAGATAGGTGACCTTCTCTCCGCAAAAACATAATCACCATTACCAAGAACATTAAAAGTAATATATACTATAACGAGTTTAATATTATCGTATAATACGCAACGCCAATAGGCGAATAAAAACGGTACTCCGTACCGTGTATTTACTACGCGCAACCACATCTAAATATATAAGGTATAATTGATATGAAAATATAATTTGAGGGAGATTTAATGGAAATTTGACAAATGAGAATGTTTGGAGAAATTGTGTTATGTGGGGTTTGGTTTAGGAGGACGAGGTTAAGGGTGAAATTTTAATATGATGAAGGGGGTATGTAGGGAACTTGAAATTATAAATTTGGGAAGCGAGAGTTAAGTATTAGGTAAAGAGGAGCTGTTTGAATAATATGAAGAATGGAGAAAATGAAAATTTTAATACAATGTAAAAAAAAGTAAAAAGATGGGAAAGAGGTGGATTAAATACATGTATTGGTATGGTTATGTAAAAACATGAAAATTTGAGAGATATTGGTCGGGTTTTGGGGAGGGGGGTAGTTTGAATTTTGATTGAAAAAATGGGAAATTGGGTTAAATATTGGTTGTAGGGAAAGACGGTAAGTAAATATCAAATATGGGTTAAGAAAAATGATGTTTAAAAAGATAAAGGTATTTTTGGGCGGTTTTTAGCTGTAAATTTTGGGGGTTTGGAGTATAAACGGATATGAGAGAATTTTAGTATTTATACAGATTTTAGTACGTTCTATATATATAAGAAATACATAGCTAGTAACAACTTTATTACGCAAATTACGTAATTTTAGATCTTTTTCGTCTTTACGGCTCCCCAGCATGAGTGTATAATATTTTGAACCGCGCTTCACAACTTTGAAGGGGCCGTCGTAGGGCGCTTGTTGCGGTTTTCGGATTGAGTCATTGCGCACAAAAACGTATTCGCAGTCACTCAACTGCTTCGGTACCTAGAACGGTCGGTTAGTAGCTCGAGAGATCGCGGGGTTCAGCGTTTGCATTCGATTGCGAAGAGCGTCGACAAAACTTGATGGTGAAGGACAATCTAGCGATGAAGATACTGAAAAATACTCGCCTGGCAATCGAAGCGTGATGCCTTAGACCATCTCAGCTGCTGATGCCCAATATCCTTTTGAGAGCAGTTCGTATTCCCAACATGACAAAAGGAGTACTTCCATCCATGGCATCGATTGATTGGAGGTTTTCAGCGCGGCCTTCAGCTGTCGATGGAAACGTTCAACCAACCCGTTTGCGATGGATGATATGCTGTTGTTCGAAAATGTTGAACGCCAAGGAGCGAAGTAAGACGTTTGAACAGCTCACATTCAAACTGTCGCCCACGGTCGGTTGTCACAGCTGTCGGAACGCCGAATCGTGATATCTAGCCATTGACGAGGGTCTTTCCAATAGTTTCGGCGGCAATGTCTGGAATAGGTATGGCTTCCGGCCACCGGGTGAATCGATCGACTATAGTGAGGAGATGCCGATGTCCTTGACACTGTGGAAAAGGTCCTACAATGTCGATATGAATTTGACCGAATTGTCGATCCGCCAAATTAAAGTTTTGTAGTCTAGACTTTGTATGACGCTGGATCTTTGCCCGTTGTCACTGGATGCAGTTGGATGCCCACTCACGAATGTCGACATTTGCACCCGGCCACACAAATCATTGTAATATCATTAGTTGGGTCTCTCGCTTACCTGGGTGTGACAAGTTGTGCAGAATGTCGAAAACGAGACGCCGGTATTCCGTGGGAATCAGCGGCCGAGCAACTCCAGTCGAAAAATCGCAAAGGATGGTTTTTGTTGTTCCCGGGATTGGACATCGACGCAACTGAAGAGACGTTTGTTCGCCACATTCTTGTAAACTCACGAGTTGGTCGTCCTTTGTCTGAGCATCAGAAATATTCATGTAGTCGAGTGGAGACGAACAAAGGGTATTGATCCGAGAGAGTACGTCGGCGACGGCATTGTCGTTGCCGTTTACATGACGTATATGCGAAGTAAATTCGGAAATAAAATCCAAGTGTCGCGCTTCTCTTTGATTTGTGCGCTCGGATCGAGAAGAGAGAGAGCAAACGTCATGGGTTTGTGGTCGGTTAGAACATGAAATTGTCGTCCTTCCAATAAAAAACGAAAATGAGGGATGGCGAAGTAAACAGCTAATAACTCTCTGCCAAACGTAGTATAGCGAGTCTCTCGTGGTTGCAGCTTCTTCGAAAAGAAACCAAGTGGCTGCCAATCATCAGACGTTTTTTGTTGAACAACAGCCCCCACGGCAGTGTTGGATGCATCGACCATGATATTGATGTCAGCACCAATTTGAGGATGCAACAGCATCGTTGCTCGCGCCAGGGCCTCTTTGACATTCTCGAATGCTTGTTTAGCTTCATTCGTCCACGATATCTTTTAGTCGCCTTTGGCCATGGCTACAAGCGCTGACAATGGCATCGTCAGCTCAGCACATTTTGGGATGAAACGACGGTAAAAGTTTAGCATTCCCAAAAATTCCATGAGTTTCTTTGTCGATGGCGGCAATGGGAACTGTTGAATTGTCTTTACCTTGTTATCCAGTGGACGAATGCCATTTCGATCCGGGTGATGACCGAGAAAGTCCAACTGGGGGACGTCAAAAACACATTTGTCCGGAATGATCACTATTCCAAGAGCATTGAGGCGTTGAAAAATTTGCCGTAGATGTTGTTGATGATCTTCTTTTGTGTTGCTGGCAACCAGGATGTCGTCGAGGTAGACAAAACAAAAATGAAGACCACGGAGAGCGTTATCCATGAAACGCTGAAATGTCTCAGCCGCGTTGCGCAACCCCAATGGCATCTTAAGAAATTCGAAGAGGCGTGATGACAGCAGTCTTTTCGATGTCTTCGGGGGCCACCGGAATCTGATGATACGCGCGGACCAAATCGATCTTGGAAAATATTGTGGTTCCGGAGAGTAATGTGGTGAAGTCTTGAATATTGGGGATCGGATATCGATCGGGGACTGTAGCGTTGTTGAGTGTGCGATAATCTCCACATGGTCGCCAATCCCCATTAAATTTGGTACCATATGAAGGGCTGATGAAAATCGGCTTGATGATGGTCGTACGATTCCCAATTCAAGCATATGATCGAATTCGGCTCTGGCTTGTAGGAGTTTGTCTGGAGCTAGTCGTCTTGCTCGTGCAAAAACAGGAGGACCCTTTGTTGTAATATGGTGCTGAACATTGTGTTTGACACCCAGCCCAGTCTTCGTAGCGGTCGTCAACGTGGGGAATTCCCGTACAATGTCTTCGTACACCGATGTCGAGGTTTTGCTGACTGTTGTAATGCGACGGCTTCTTTGAGTCGCTGGAACGCCGTTGACAGACAACAGGGTGATCGCATCATATTGTTGCGCTCGGCGGACGTCGGGCAACAGGTCGAAATGCGACAACAGGCCGGCACCAATGATTGAGTGAGCCACGTCGGCGACGATGAACATTGCGTTTGATGCCAAGATCAAGCGTGATTGATCGTTGACCATAAGTTCGGATGACGGAATCGTTCGCAGCCTTCAACGGGGCAGTCGTGTGGTTTTGTCGTCGATCACGAAGAGAGGCTTTGACCACCGATACTTGCGCCCCGTGTCAACAAGGAACCGTGACCCCATGGTGCGCTCGGTGGTGAAGAATAAACGACTTTGATTGTTGACTTGAGCGGGACGACTCGTCGTTCCTAGTGCCCCGCATCGCCATTTCCCGACACGGAACATGGTATTCGGCACTTGGTGGCGTTCCTCCCGAATTGCTGATGATACCAACAACGTCCATCCTCTTGAGCTGGCATGGGTGTCGTTGTTCGATTGTAACGCCCGTTTCGTCTTGGGGTGGGTTTGTGCCTCCTCGATTGACGCTGATCGACCTTGATCCCAGAGAGTTGCTTTCATAGTTGTTCGAGCTCGCTGCGAAGCGGCTTGACTTCGCAGGCAAGGGTTGATGTCGTACCCTCATCGCAGCTGTGGATGGCGGATATTCCGGCTCTGGACACTTCGACAATACGGTCGGCCAACGTAGCTGTTGCATCCAAAGTCGTCGTTTCTGATGCGACCAATATCGCTTGTACGTTCGCGGGCAATCTTTGAAGAAACAATTGCCGGTGGATTGACTCGTCGAGGGATGATGATTGAGCACCAAACAACTGCCTCATGTGTCGGAGAAATTGCGTTGGCTTGCGGTCGCCCATCTCTTCGGCGGTCAGCAATTGTTGGAGCCGGCGTTGCTCGGATGCGGTTAGGCGTTTCATCAGTTGCTCTTTAAGTACGTCGTATTGGTTTTCGGTCGGGGGATTGATGAGGAGGCCCGGGACTTCTGTGGCGTGCTCCGCGGCCAGCGACGCGATGACATAGTTGAACTTTGTGGCTTGTGTCGTGATTGCTCGCGTGTTGAATTGAGCCTCCACCTGGGCGAACCAAAGCTCGGGGTCGCATGGCCAAAATGGGGGCAGCTTGAGAGCAACAGCAGCGACACCAGGGTTGCTCGCGCTTCCATTATTATTGAATTGATTCGCACTTGCCTTTGGTTGTGAATTGATTGTCACAAAAATCGTTGGAAGATTTGAACCCTCGGACGTCGTCGCAGCCAGGCGCGGTTGCCACTGGGCTATGTTGGAAAAAGTGAAAATTCGTCTCACGGCTGCAATTGTTCGCTTAAATGGCCTGGAACGTTGGACCGCTGCGGCGCTTGAGACCCGGGCCAACGGGTAATCTTTGTGGGCTGGTCGGTCCATTTGACTTCACGGGACTCCAAACGAACCCGGAAGGACACGATTTCGACTTGTTTGATTGACAAAACGATAATTACACTTGGGATCCAAACGTCGACCTCAGGATTGGCAGTTCAGCGCGTTAAACATTGTAACACATGAGCTTGATGATCGATGACTACAGAATTGCTTAACATATATACAACGTGCAAGCGCGTTAACAATTTCATCAGTAATAAACCAATGTAGAAACAACGAAAACTACGCGTGAGGTATAACAAACTGCTGAATCAGATATAGTATGAAAACAACAAAGGTCGATGTAAGAAAACAAATACAGTCCGGGTTCACTAAATATCGTGGATGTAATAAATGAGACAAGTCTTTTTACTTCGGAATCCATCAGCTTTAATGTATTCAAATAAACTTGCGGGTCTAGCCGTCCGGAAGGCTACGTACGAACCTCACAAGAAGAAAAGTAATCAATACTTAACCTAACAATAAATTATCAAATAACTACATAGCATAATAGTGCGCTCAAAACTTGAGTTGAGAAATAAAAAGCAAGGCTTGGCAAGTAACAAACTTATCGAGAATCCGGAACGAGTGGCTAAAATATTGGAAACTAGGTATATCTGAGGCAAGGACATCAACCGAGATCACTAGCATTCATTGCCAAAATAGGTTGCGATCCTTCGAATTAATATTCCGTGTGCGTGTTATTAACTTTTGAATAAGCATTCTAATGTCGCCTTTATTGGGTTTTTTTTGCAATTATCAATAGAGCACATCGAAATAGCCACGCCGCAGCGCGAATTGAGTCGAGGCATCGAGAATCGAGAGATAAGGTAGACGCTCGCCAAGAAGAGGACCTAGCACTGCTTTCCGCCGGCATACTACTGGTCACGCGTACGAACACCACATCTTCGAGTGACGAATCCCCTCCCGTTTTGAATTCCGATAGCCGTCATAATAAAAATACCATCCAGCCCCTACCTCCATCAAAAAAAATAAAATAACTGCTCATATGCCATGCCGGGGACGACAGGGAGTACCAGAGCGGGAATGGAAGCCTGCCTTTAGGTTAATATTAGAAAATTGAAAAATTTGAGTGAAAAATAAATGCGTAAAAGTCACCAGCCCCAATAAGTGTGGAGCCCTGTCGGACTCCAGACTTGATTGCGAACGGCTTGGATATTTTGCACTGCCAATAGAACAGCGCACTATGATGGCTCAAACAGTACCTTCTTCATGCGTATAAACTTCGGCAATCCATCCGGTTTTTTGACTTTATACAACGACTGACGATGAACAGAGGTCAAAGCTGCGTTGAAATAAAAAATGCAACGGCGTAGCACTCTGGTAGTATATATATACCATCTTTACCCGCAATTCTGCCGTTGCGAAAGCTGTCGAGCGCATGCTTCACCTCTGACACTGTGGGATTACTAGAGTCGCAATTGTAAAGGCCCGTAAAATTAATGTCATCTTAGTTTATCTGAGATCCCTTGTTATGAGAGCATCCAAGTGCCAGTGCCAGCGATTTAATTGCACGACGTCAGTGATCAATGGATTTCCTACACTATATCGTATTACACCCTGCGTGCGGCGTAATGGTTGCGAATGCTTCCTTATTAAGTGCAAAGCTGTTTTAATATCGTGAACATCAGCTGCTTGAACCCAGGTCAAATGCTGTCTTGTCGACGTACTGATCCCTGTCGGTTTGCAAATCATCAGCGAGACGTTGTCATAGGATCGACCTGGTCTTGACGTCTTTGCGGCGATTTGGGCTGCTACTGAGAGTATTTGCCACGGCAATGTTTGCATCACTACCCAATGCAATCGCTTTAGTGGACGCTTCTTTGGAAGTGCTTCATTCATTCCAGCAATAGAGTGGCCTTTAGTAACTTCTATTGGCACTCAACCTTATTCAGATTCACCAATGCGCTCACTGAAACGATTGGATACTGGTTCGCTGAACTTGTTACACATGTTGGGATTGCTTTGCGCGGCGAAATCCCCTGGTTTTTTGTTTCGACAGAACCGTTTGTTGTTTCAGTTGAGCTTGAACTTCGAGAATTTGATGCCATGGTCTGACTAGGGCTGGTTATTCCAGAATCTGCGACAATGATGGAGGACACAAGATTTCTGCTCGTCAGGACGTGATCTAGTCGGAAGTAACTGCCATTTGGAGATTGCTCAGTCTGTTGGTGACGTTTCTTTGTGCTTGGATATGGCGCTAATGAGACTTATATTAGGTATTGTGGTGCGGATATTAGGCGACAGCGTTCGCTGTGGGTTGACCGAGGGTAAATTTGTCAACCACGCTGTTTTCTCCGGGGAGGCATTCCCCAATCTGATCGTTGAAGTCCCTATAGGCGATAACATAACATAAAATTCTGTATTGAAGCCAAAAATTGCGTAAATTTTGTCAAAATTTGCTTCAAAATCGCTTTTTATCTCCGACAACAGCGTTTTAACAGTGTATCTGACACCATTTTTAACCGTTTTTCGTAGCAAAATACCCTATTCAAAATTTGGTGCCTCTCGGTTCGTACCAGGGGCCGGTTCATGGCCCTTGGCAAAATTTCAGCGACTGGAGAGCCCAGGCAAAGCAATAGGTGGCAACTACGCTCGCTTCGCTCGCTCCGTTTCAAATTTTTTTTATGACAAAGCTGATGAAAATTGAAGCTTTATTTTAATTTGCGGTCATATATACACCTAAACCATTTTCGGTGACGTTACTTAATTTTAGATTTATTTTGCAAATTTATTTTTAGCTTGTTAATCTTTGGTGTAGGAAGTGTAGCTATATATATATATAGTTTGCGACTAGCTCAGCCGGTTTCGATTGTTATTCACCGGTGTCGTAGTCGATGATTTTGAATGACTACTACTGCGGCAGCTACATCTCGTGTGAAAAGTAATGTCACTGCAACGGCATCTCTTCGTGATAAAATCCATGAATTTGAGGCCAAGTTGCGAAGTCTTAATTTTGTCACAGTTGACGGGGGACGACGTAAATCTCAGCTTCAGCAGCAGCAGCAGTCAGGAACTGGATCAGCTGGAACACATCACGATAAAAGTGGTAGTAAATTAAGTACGACTGCTGTCGCAACGGCGAATCCTAACGCATCCGCAGCGACAAATGGAAATCGTTCAGGGCAACAAACGCAGCAGCCACCGCCTGGTTGCATGACCAGCCCCTTGCCACGACGACCAATGCCTTGCGTCTTACAGCGTACGTAAATTCGTAATTTCTTTTCTTATTTAGCGTTTACCATCGATGGTGTGTAGCGTGATTTATCGCGGTAAGGCTCACTTCTTATTTCGAATATCTTGGGTTTTTTGGCAGAAATTATTTATACAGTTGTTGTTGATTTGAGCTGTTGACAACAGATGGCCCAAAGTCACAGTATTTTTTGGTAGAAATGATAATGTTCAGAGCTTTACTTCAAAGTTTTTATGATTTGTATATATTGACTTAGTAACATGAAAAGCAGAAAGTGTCTTATACAACCTAATAATGGAGTCGCACATGTAGGCTCTCAAATTCGGAACCAGTGAATGCGCCACCGGGGAAGGTGAAGGACGCAGGGAACAAATTTATGGTTCATTCAAAAACACCTGCTTGTGTTGATGGAAACAGCTTAAAATGAAATTTTATGCATTCGTGATTCATTTTTGTTTAGTTGACGTTGAAATTGTTGCATGAGTCCACTTTAGGTGCGTACACTTGGATTGGTCTTTTGTCAAGTCATTTCAGGGTCGTAAACGCGATGAATGTTCGCAAACAAAGATTTCCTTATGTAAGCGAACAATGATTTGTGATATAGCAACATGTAGGTACTGTTCGCGGTCACTATTTTGTGATTTATCATCGCATTTTTCTGACCGCATACACGGGAAAACGCTAATACCAGTCCCGTTTTTTGCGTATACTACAATACATACATAGGCCTCGAACATAGCAGTCCGACTCAGGATGTCATTTGGTGAACGCGA
This sequence comes from Trileptium ribeirensis, assembly GCA_030248225.1. Classification (NCBI taxonomy): domain Eukaryota; kingdom Metazoa; phylum Nematoda; class Enoplea; order Enoplida; family Thoracostomopsidae; genus Trileptium; species Trileptium ribeirensis. The sequence continues at coordinate 10,579 of JASANE010027893.1, forward strand.
ACAACTGTGCGAAATGAAGTAATGTGCGGGTGCACAAATTACGTCCTACATCGCAGAGCCCTTGTTCGCGTTCACTAAAATGCGAATGCCGATCACAGTAACTGAACGCGAACGATACAGGTGTGATTTTGACAAAGCAACAACTATGGTGTACACACCTAAAGTGGACCATGCATTATTATCAGGTTTCTATTATCAACACTTTAGTTATCACTGACGGCCAAAACATCTCAGAATCGTAATTTGATCTTTGAAGAGAAGGGGTCGCGTTTTGGAGAAAGTGGTAGCCGATAGGGTTGCAATAGTTGCCAAATCGGAGTCATCCATTCCTCGTACACCTGTTCCGGAACCATGTGCTTTTTCAACCTGATATAAGTTATTTACACATGATTAACGGGAGAGGCAAAATGTATGCTAACTCAGATATTAAGTTTGTTGGGAAAATTTTAAGTATATAAATTAATATTTTCCGTTTCGGCTTATGCTGTCCTCTAGGCTTAGTCATGTGACACAGTAATGTCATAAAACACAAAAATATATATACAGCAATAGAGTTAGTTACACGCCTAACATTTATCTCGTCTTTACACAATTAACTATCTGTTGAATAAATTGTCTGTCATTAAACTTTTCACAATGAAAAAACAGGGTTTTATGTTTTTTAGTTTTTGAATAGAAGAGATCGGTAGGGCTTTGTAAAATGGCCGATTATCTGTAAATATCCTATAACTGGTACAGTATCCGCCTAAAATGACTGTCGCCCATCCGAGACCCGCTCGAAATAATTTTGTTCTAAAATGGAATTTATTATTAATTGGAATAGTTTCCAAATCTCGACCGAGCGACTAGCTCGACACTTGTTCGCTCGAAATGCGACTGTCATTTCTGGCGCGTGCTATCCAGTTATCTGGTACATATCGACTAGAAGATATGGTTCGCTCAGTTTTTTTGTGACGTATATATATTTTCAGTAAAACCAGTCGACGTCAAAGGCAACACTAGCGGCGCTAGCGGTAATTTTGGCGGCCTACAGTTTTTGAACTGTGGCAATGGCGTTCTCGGAGCAGCACGAACGCGCAAACCGGAATGGAATAATAGTTTGCCTCATGCTTCACATCGACAGTCGGACAGGTATGGTTGACATTGATCCACCATTTAGCAGCAATAAATATCTGAGCGTAGCGATGTACTTCTTTTGGGTATTAAAAAGTCAGCATTGTGTGTCTGGTCGTAGTGTACATCTCCGCATCCTATTTGTTTGCGAAACGATTTTTAGTTATTGTTGCGTCAAAGAAAATAAAAAATAAAACGGTACGTAGCTTTCTGACTTTTTTCGAATTTTCATAGTTTATTTAATTTGTTTGTATTTTTAATTACTAAATAAAACTAATACTAAGATAAAATCGTGTCTCTTGGTTACAGCATTAATGCCAACTTTTATTGCGACGACTATATGTCAGAAACAGATGGACCGATATCCATAAATATTTTTCCATACACTGATTTCTTTTGGTCGCCGACATACAATGATAAACGCATTGTATGTCTACTTTTCCAAGAGCAAGGATTTAAAATGTCTAACAGGCAAACATAATATCTAGTCAATATTTTTTGGCAAATGAATAATAGAGCAAAAACAGCCGATTTTATTAAGATGTTATAGGTGTTGCTACTGTTGCTGACATTAGCGAAAGACCCGCCCTATTTGGTTTAAATGTTGACTGTGTACCTTTCTCAGTACTGTCAAATCTTACTGAATACATGGAGGCAAGGCTTATTTTGATCAAAATTTTTGTACATTTATACTGCTATCAGTTTATAGCTTTGGCAAATTTGGTTCCATTTGGCTCAAGATTTCACTGTGTGTTTGTGCTTTCTGCGACATTTAGATTCTGCT
>JASANE010027897.1:0-13334 GCA_030248225.1 Trileptium ribeirensis
ACGCTGATTAGATCCGTTAGATGATCTTCGAACGCTTGGTGAGAACACCAGTATGTCATCTATGTAGATTAAACATTTTTCCGACTTGAACCCTTTCAAAATCATGGACATGCAACGCTGAAAGGCCCCCGGATATGAAATTAATCCAAACGGTAGGACATTGTACTCATATTGTCCATGAACTGTTAAGAAAGATGTCTTATCTTTTGTTTCTGGGTCTAACTCCAGTTGCCAGAAGCCCTTATTTAAATCTACAAAACAGACACATCTTGTGTTTAGTGTTTCGGAGGCATTCTAAAATGTCGTCTATTCTGGGTAATGGATATGCGTCCTGTTCTGCTACTGTGTTTACCTTCCGAAAGTCCACACAGAGGCGGAGTGAGCCATCACTCTTGGTTACATATACTATTGGTGATCCCCAAGGTGAACTTGATGGTGATATTAGTCCCGCATCCAGCATACTATTTAGTTCCTTTCTAAGCGGTTCACGTAAGGAGTGCGCTAGTCGGTACGGTGCTTGCTTTATTGGCTTAGCATCTCCGGTCTCTATGCGGTGCCTGTGTTCAGTGTAGCGCCCAAAGTCAAAATCGTGCGTGCTGAAGACGTCTGCATTCTCAGCGATCGCAGTTTTCAATTGTTTTAACTCGAACGAGCTGGTTGATCTGGATTTTCCTTCTTGTCACTCTCGTTGGGAATCAACGATGCATTCTTGTTGGGTTTGACGGTGCTGGGTGAAGCAAAACTATTTTTGACATTTATAAAAGATATATATAGATAGATACATAAAATATATATCAGATTGATATGTGTTGTATATATTCATGTATGTAGAGTTGTTTTTAAGGAACAGTTTGTAGGAGAATACGTTTGATCTTAGCTTATAGAACGAGTGATCTGTCGGCGGTGATGGTTTTTATTTGATCAAAGATACCTATAGTCAAGGACTGGTCTTGCACTGTGCTGGCCGGTGAAATTACACTCGTTCTGTTGCTTATTATTACAATAATAATTATGAATATTATGCTATAGGAATAATTAGTATTGTTTACCATTTGGCCGGGTTATGGAACTGGATTTTGTGTTATTATGAGTTTGGCGAATAGTCACGATAGTTTAGCGAGGTGATTAGAGATTTGATCTGGGACGTTCGACATGCTCTATAATCATGGTGACTTAATAATTATCACTAGGGACATAGCTAGGTTAGGTAAAGTCTCAATAATGAAGCATCGGCAGTGTCAGCTTGTATCTTCGCGCGTGACTGGTGTAGCAATGAGCAGGGGGATTTTGTCTTGGCGATTTTGTAGTGAATGTTCAGCTACGGTGATGGGTCTCTGTAGGAGATGATGGGCGCGGTACCATCGCAGTCCTTGCTGGGCATGTGTTAGCATCAGTGGACTAAGAGTTAAGGGATTGCCTTGAATTTGCGGAGGTTTACCCCTGTGGCCCGGTCAACCACTCAAGTTTGAAATTCAAATGGTGACAGTGTGATACATAACAATACTATATGTTTTGCAGGACTGTATAGGGACCCGAGACCCATGGATCCATTATTACAGGCTCCGGTAGTTTAAACTTGTAAGCCAACAAAACCACTCATAACACTTCATTTCAGGTAGAGTCCCTGAAATTTCGATAAAATTTAAATTAAATTTTTCTCAGTTTGTTCATAATCCAAATCTTATTGCGGTTGAAATACGATTGTGGACGACATTGCAACTGTGGACGAATTAGTTATTACTGGGTTGGAACCGTATTTAGTCATTTGAAAATAAGAAGTCTTGTTTGTGGCAGTACAGTATCATAGCGCTTCCCTGTGGCTCCAGGATAGCATCCAGATCACTGCGATTCGGAATTTTTTTGTTTGATTATCTTTATATTGTTTTGGTGGTGTATACTTGGAGTACGACGTTGTCGACATGCTTAAGACCTCCGACTTAATATTACCATGACATCGTTAGAGTGTCGTTTTGTAATGGTCGCGTGGCAGTCAAGCCCGTAGCTACGAGGCTAAGGATATGGGTGCAAGGGAGGCTCGTTTGTGCTGATACAGGTTGAGCTCCTCTACTACAACGATGAAGAGGGGATGGCACGTTCATTTTGCTGTGCATAATTCCAGCCGTCTTCTTTTTAAATTTCTGTAGCCTGCCCCCTCCCCCATACTGGGATTTCTCCAGCCCGCTTTGACATCTGTACCGCCCCTCGGCCTAGTAATTCTGGTTAGACGGGCATGTTGTCAGTTTTACCAAGTTTACATGGTTTATGCACATTGGAGCGTTTTATGAGTTGATATGGCCAAAACTTACTACTAAAATTAGACAAAATGTTTCGTAAAGATAATTCTTCGGACTCAAAATGAAGAAAAATAATGACCAAAGCTTAGGAATATGAAGTTGGTCAGTACGGGACTGCGGCTGAAGACACATAGGATCAGCTCAGCCCCGCTACCAACTATAATGGAATCCCGTAGGATGTATTACTAGTAGGTGATTGCATCTTAACTTTATCAAGATGATATTGACGCAGGTTATCGTATGCAGTTTCTTGTGGACCTTTGTCTTCGAGATTAATTTTTTTGGTCGTGTATTAATAATAGCGGCTATGGGCTGTATTTTGCTCTGAGTGATTTAAACTTCTAATCTAGTTTTAATTTTTTTTATTTTGGGAGAGGTACCTTGTGCTTTTCCGCCCAGCTCATGTGCTCGTCTGCCCAGCTCAGATACCCTGTGCTCGTCTGCCCAGCTCAGATACCCTGTGCTCGTCTGCCCAGCTCAGATACCCTGTGCTCGTCTGCCCAGCTCAGATACCCTGTGCTCGTCTGCCCAGCTCAGATACCCTGTGCTCGTCTGCCCAGCTCAGATACCATGTGCTCGTCTGCCCAGCTCAGCTACCCTGTGCTCGTCTGCCCAGCTCAGCTATATACCATGTGCTCTTCTGCCCAGCTCAGCTACTCTTCTGCCGAGCTCAGATACCCTATGATCGTCTGCCCAGCTCAGCTACCCTGTGCTCTTCTACCCAGCTCTGCTACTCTGTGCTCTACTGCCCAGCTCAGCTACTCTTCTGCCGAGCTCAGATACCCTGTGATCGTCTGCCCAGCTCAGCTACCCTGTGCTCTTCTGCCCAGCTCAGCTACTCTGTGCTCTTCTGCCCAGCTCAGCTACTCTGTGCTCTTCTGCCCAGATCAGCTACTCTGTGTTCTTCTGCTCAGCTCAGCTACCCTGTGCTCTTCTGCTCAGCTCAGCTACCCTGTGCTCTTCTGCTCAGCTCAGCTACCCTGTGCTCTTCTGCTCAGCTCAGCTACCCTGTGCTCTTCTGCTCAGCTCAGCTACCCTGTGCTCTTCTGCTCAGCTCAGCTACCCTGTGCTCTTCTGCTCAGCTCAGCTACCCTGTGCTCTTCTGCTCAGCTCAGCTACCCTGTGCTCTTCTGCTCAGCTCAGCTACCCTGTACTCTTCTGCCCAGCTCAGCTACCCTGTGCTCTTCTGCCCAGCTCAGCTACCCTGTGCTCTTCTGCCCAGCTCAGCTACCCTGTACTCTTCTGCCCAGCTCAGCTACCCTGTGCTCTTCTGCCCAGCTCAGCTACCCTGTGCTCTTCTGCCCAGCTCAGATACCATGTGCTCGTCTCCCCATCTTAGCTACCCTGCGCCGTCCAGTTGTGGAGTCCTAACAAAACGACCTGACTCTCTACCAGCATGTGCCGCTATGTGTTGTTGGGTTATTCAGCATATAAAATGGGGGAATTTCGGTGGTCTAAGGGGAATTAAACCTAAGATTTTATGGTATATATATTTATAGTAGCATCGTACTTCCATCCTTTTGTTGCGGTGCTGTAGTCTGGTGGCATAAGGTCCAACTTAAAACATATGCAAGAAGGCTTGCGAAAGTATCCAGATTAGCCTGTATCATGATGACCGGTGCCATGAAATCGACACCGACGTTAGGAATGGAAGTTTTATTAAATGTTTGCCACTAGATCTAGCCGTCATAGAAGAAGGTATAAAAGAGTTGCTTAGGATTCAATGTATATATCCGCATACACTTGATGTAATTCAAGGGTATCATGTTGATACAGAGGAAATTAGGAATTAAGTGCCTGTACTCAACTTCCCTTGCGACTATATGTCATCGCAAATAGCGGATAAATGTACTTGGCACACAGTTGTTCCAAGCCGTGAGGGTTGGCTAGATGAGACTAGGCGACATAGAGAGGAGTCTAATAGCACTATAATATGTTATACAGATGGATCTGTTGTGAAACTCCAGGGGAAAACTTCCACTGGAGCAGGATTCTCCATGGGGGCAAGAAACCATGTATACTCACTGGGTGCATATATAAGTATTTTCCAAGCAGAAGTACATGCGATAAAAGCCTGTGTAGACAATATCATAGAAAATAAAACGCGCAATAATATGAATATAAGGATCTTTTCAGACAGCCGCGCTGCTCTCAAAGCAGTTGAGGCTGACCTGGTTAAATCCAAATTAGTCTCAGGGTGCAGGGTGAGTTTAAGAGAATTGTCCAAACAAAATGAGGTATCACTTAGATGGGTACCAGGTCATAGTAACATAGAAGGAAATGAAACAGCTGATCAGATAGCCCGAAGAGGTTCACCAAAGCTACCTGTAGGACCAGAACCTATCCTTCAAATCTCAAGGAAGGAAGTTGCAACAAGGATAAAATCTGGGCTGCATAGAAAGTATGTTACTAGATGGATGCAGGAAGCAATGTGTAAACAGACAAAGAGTATCATTAGTACGCCTAATAAGAAATATAGTAATTATTTGTTAGGATTAACGAAAGACAGAATAAGACAGTGCGTTCAGGGAACAACGGGGCATAGCTGGCTAAATTTCCACGTACATAAATTAAAAGTTACAGGAAATAAACATTGCTCTCATTGCATCGACGAGACATTAGCACACTTCTGTGTACTTGTCCTAGGTTTGCAGAGAGTCGGAGAGAAATTCTAGGGAACACAGTAATTAATATAGAAGGCTTAAGAGATTACAACATTAAGAAGTTATGTAGGTTTATTCTCAGTATTGGTAGGCTTGCTGTCGAAAACCATGATTAAAACGGAATACAACGTCTTAGGTAATCCAAAACAAGGTAACACTTTGCAATATCATTTAGATCTAGGGCATCGTTCCCGGAAAATTGCAAGTGAAATGTGAAGAACCTAAAACCCGCAATGATCGTTTTGTAATCCTGGCAGCATTCCCGGTGTTTCATCGTTACCATCGTGCGTCGTTTTTGTAGTGTTTTAGGTTCAACGACGAACTCTAAGAATCCGATCCGATGCGACTAAACTCTATACCAACTGTATGCGTGTATATGTATATTTGTTTATTTTTCGCACTACTTCATCCGACTCGGATCCGAAAAAACTATGGATGCTATTTGGGATGAAGATTCCGGTCGGATTGGACTCTATATAAAATACACGTGCGATTCGGATCAGATAGAACGCAATGCAATATAAACAGTCGATTGTATTGTGTTCCGTCGTATATTTGTTCAGTGTTATCGTTTGTGATATTAGTAGGTCCCATAGCAAACGCTAGTCAGATATCAGATCCTTAGGCTTTATTTGGTTCTCTCTCGTGGTTGCTCCAGAAAGTACTAAGCCATCAGGCGAAGCAAAAATGAAGTACGACCTCTGGTGATAATTGGCTACCTTGTGGTTTTGCAACGAATAAGCAACTAGGCTGTCGCCAGATAAAATTCGAAACGAACCCAAAGCTTAAAATTCCCTATCAAGTAAAAAAGCCGGCTACTTCTAGAATTAAGCTGTACCGTTGAAACACTTTGCATACGCTAGCCTGTGGTCATATTCGGTAGCCTGCCGTCGGTTGGAAAATTGGTTCCAAAATAATCCTGGTTTAGATTTTTGCTATTTATGGAAATATTATAACCTCGGACTTTTTTACTATAGTGCCAGTTGGTAGGATTTAATTTTTCACCGTCACTATTGCCTTTAAAGTTTTTCTAGATATATATTTCAATGTCACAAGCGTTGATTGGTGCTTGCGAGAAAACAGCAAAGTCTCTATCAAAAACTTCAATGGGAACACTGACAAAAAATCGAATCAGCATCATAATGGTAATGAATGCGCAATAAGAAATTCCTTTTCACCCCCTTGGATCCAATGCCTCATGGTTTGATTCTGACACTTGGTTTATCTTTCGACGAGATTCATCAAAGATTTTGCCTGGGTCTTCTTTGTCCGTCGTCTTTGTGACCGCGCATGCATAATCGTGTTTGCATGTAGCAACTCTTACCTGCTGCCGCTCACGGACCTATACCATAGCAGTATTTCTTCGTTTGCAGTCCAAACGAGAATGGGCCCAAGTAACCATGAGGGGCGTTCCGTTGTAACGTTAGAAAAAGAACAGCTTCTAGGGGGGTGCGGGCGGGGGTGGGCGGTAGCCCCCGACTTAAGCTTAGTATATATCTCATATAAGAACCTTAGCTTAGTATATCGAGAACGGCGTGGCTTTCATTTTATTTACAGAATGACTCATTTCAATTAGCATTTATCCTGGTTTGTTATCCAACCTTCCTTTCATATTTTTAGCTCTTTAACATCTGGTTAGTTTGTGATCAGAATGTCACAGTTATAGCCCCATAGTTCCTGAACTACAACATTAACAGTTTCTTACTGAAGCTCCACCAAGTGTTAGTTCTGCACTTAGCAAACGATGGTTTTTTGCATACCGTCTCCGAAACCCAAGCTTATTGCTGTATTTGGCCAATTGATGATAACCATTTTGCAAATAAATAATAGGAGTCCTTCGACTCCACATCCTGTCCCAATTTTAGAAGCTTTAGACGAAACCGATCGTCAACGGGAACGACAATATAAATACTAATCAAATATGTTTTTCAGGCGTTAAACGCTCGCTATCGAGCTGAACAGCAACATCAACTGCAACAACAATATCGTCATCAGTATAATTTACAACGCCAGCAGCAACATCAAAAGATCGAACAACACAAGCTTGGCCAGAAAACTATCCACCGCCAACCTAGCAACGTTCTCATCGCTAAGCGGGAGACTCATTTCAGCGACAATACCATTGATCACAGTCAGCACTCTAAAGTATCGGGACGATATATGGCGATCGAAACGAGCGAATCCGATAATAGCGGCCGGCGGGCGTCTTCGACGACAACAGCCGCAGCCGATGACAATGGCGGCACTGCAGCTGAGGGTGGAACCGGTGAGCGAGGTAAGTTACTACCGAATGAAGTGTGTCCGATTAGTGCGCACGGAGCTGGGCGTGGATACGTCTACCCACGGGCTCGGCCGGGTACGGGCTCAAATCCGCTAACAACTGGTGCCTGCGGATAACGGGTATACGCTGTTAGTTAGGTACCTGTAACATACATAAGCGTGGACGATATTTTAGAAATTTTTGGGTGGTTCCGCATACTTATCGCAGTCAAAAAGACATGGTGGTCCCGTTTAGCCAGCCACGTCCAGAAACGATTTATGAAATCGACAATGTGGCAAAGACATTGGGACAGGGATCTGATCAATTTCATAATATCCTGAAGATGAAAACCTATTGTTTAATCTGACTGGTGGGGCGAAAGGAGATGGCGTTCTTTCTTCGTCTTCGAGATGGGCGGCGAGTGTCACTGACAACCAGTCTACTATGTTATGAATACAAAAGAGTTAGGTCAAACAAAGTCAATAATGATAAACATTGTCAAACCCTTGCTACCACCGTCTCCAGTTGGCATAGCCAAAGAGTGCATATATTGTACATAGTTCTGGTTTCGTGCCGGTGCCCACAGCCACCAGCTGGTCTCATAAATAATCTGATCCCATAAATAACGTGTTTGGAAGGATTGAAATTTAAGATTTTTCTGAGTTTGTTTCGATGTGCTATGAGTTAATTATTATATAGACCTAGAGTTTATGATGAATTATTGGGATGTTGAAGATATCGTCAAGAAATCCTGGTTAGGCGTAATAAATGTTTTTATTTACAAAATACGGTTCATTCAAATTACATCGCTGTTGATTGTATATACAGTACTTGTAGTAGTAATACTAGTTTATCAAATGATCGCAGACATTAAACTTTCAAAAAATACTGTAGTACCCACTGCAATTTTGATGGGACTCTTGGAATTTTTGGTTGAATAATGTCGAATTAGCATAATATTTTTCACATGTTTGAAATCAGTAAAAATGTCTTTTTGTGATTGGAAAAAATTTCATTGAAATGCAACGAGCCAAGTTTGCCAAATCTACGAGAGCGACAGGATTTTTTATGTTTGTTTGATCAAGCCTGACAAAACACAATAGAAAGTTGAATGCTGCGGGGTCGTAAAAACTATTTTTACTCGATATATTTTCCCTTATTAGTACCTCAGTCATCAATCACGGCCCGACCACGTCTTGACATTAATACTCCTAGCCGTATACGGCATGCCGTCTTGTTGAAGCCAGTATCTTTCCAGGAATTCACAATGTCGAAAACGATGGAATATACCCTGTCGTTTTCGCCTTGGTGAGATCTACGGTATTGTAGTTTTGTGCGATTTTACAACATCGGAGAGCCAAGGCCTAAAAGTAACCTGCAAATGGAAAATTTTCGCAAAATCTTAACTCGTGGGAGTTTTTTCTTGTTGGACAACAATGGTTTGTTTAACCCGTTGAATGTCTTCGACTCACTATTTTAACCTTACTTAGGAGATACCCTTCTGGAACGCTCCAGGTGGTAAATTAGTAATTTGAATTAGCCACCGAAACGTCTAAAATTTTGAAATTTTTAAAATTATTTTGAAGTTTAAATTTTAAGGTTTTTAAATTATAAATATGGTCGTAGAACGCCTGAATGGTTCTATAATGGTAATTCGAGGTGGTCAAAATACGGTACCGTACGAATTGAAGTCCCGAAATCCTAATTTTTCCTAAAAGTCGAATGTGTAATTGTACATATTTTTTGTTTTTTTCAACCTACAGCAACGCAGCCTTCGACGACAATTGCCGTTCCCGATCGCCCGGAACACAATGGACGGTGCCGGTCAGAACATTCCCAGTCACTATTGCTCAATGATCAAGACAGCCCAACGTCAGTACAAGGCTATCCGCAGCATGAACTACTACTTGACTCCTCCTCACTGAGTACAAACAACGACGGTGACCTCAAGGCAGCTACAAGGTCGCCGCCGTCATACGAATCTGAAATGACGAACGGAAACGCTAACTCCTCCGGCAATAAAAGTAGTGGACGTGCTCAGCGGGACTCAGCTGTGTCAAACGATGGACCGGATATCAATGTCGCAACGGAAGACGGCTCCACCGATTGTAACAAAGCTCCAATCACAATCGCAGTCTCGCTGATCGGTGGTCGAACGCGTGCACTGTCTGAATGCTCGAATTTGTCACCAATTAAAGGTAGGTAATATAGATATGTACGGGTGCGGCTTCAGTCTGTAGGTGTTTTAATAATATTGCATTGGAGAAAAGTTTTTTGTTCAAGCATCGTCCGCTACAACGATTTTTGTAGGTTGCTGTAATAATTGCTATGTGTAACTCGGTTGTCACAGGGAATCAACTACTTTTTAAGAAGATTTTTCCTGCAGTTTCCAAATAATAATTCTGAATGGCGGCGTCCCAATATATAGTTGGGATCTCTACAATGGAGAAGGTATGTAGGTGGGTCCCTAGGATTTTCGAACTGTCCCAGGTCATGCACTGCAGGTTAATTTTTGTCTCCATCTGGTCAACACGCCAACACCCCCAGGTGCTCTGAGGTGACTTCAAAAATGATCGTCCAAAAAATAACGATTATAACATAGCCCAATAATGCTTTTATATATCCATGACAATATCCTAGTTAAAATGAAACTGTATATTGATCGTGTAAAGGCATGAAAAACACGATAAAATACAATTATAAGACCCTCGAGCTTACCTGGGGGCACGATCTTCCGCAACTAAGCCGGGGAATCCCGCCTTAGGTATTTCCGCTCTTCTGCTGGTTGGAGCTACGGGCCACCCTTCGCAAAGCTCCCAGATTAGATTTTAGTTTCGTGGATATGTCAGGATAGAATAATTTTTTATAAAGGGTCTAACTTTATATACTCAATATTGCTGTAACGTCAAAAATGGCAGTCCCCTGCGCAGTGTTTCCCAAATACACTGGCACGAACTAGTCTCACTAGGGTACACTAGAATTTTGAATACATCATGCAATGTTAACGTCTCTAGTTGGCATGAATCATATACATGCACGATAGTGAGGCAGCATGAACCCATACTAGATCATCGTTGTCGCGTTAAATCGTCAAGATATAGCAATTATCGCAACATACGTTTGAAATTCCAGCCAGAAGGCTGTGGTAGCTTGTTTATAAATGGCGAAAAAATTCCAAAAATAAACTTTGTCGCTTGTATTTACCGCTGCGTAGTTCACATAGAATTTAGGTTTTAACGCTGTAGATCCTAAATTGACACATTTGTTTGTAAAGCGATGCACTTTACGAAGTTAGTCGTGCCGCGTGTGTTGTTGTTCCCTCGCTTTGTGAAGTTTCTAGAGGAACCTAGCAACAACAATGATAGCGTGGCGACTAACGTACGCCGCTCGCATCAAAAGCACCCAGTTTCAGTCCGCCGCTGTGGCAGCAGTTTATTCAAAACTGTACGAAATCCACATTAGTTTAATAAGGGTTTAACATGGCTTTGGAAGAACCAAACTTAGACACCTCAAGCTCCCTGAAAAACAATAAATTATAATAATTGGCATTTTTAGGCATGATATTGGAACCTCTTTTAGACAACGCGTCATCTCCCTTCTTCAATTCTAATAGTTCAACTGTCTAATCATTTTCTCGCAAATATTTCATACTTCGAAAATTTTTTATCAATACAATATTTTTCAGTCGTGCAAACATTGGCATTTGCTTGGCGATGTTCTATCTACTGCTTGAAACACCATGTCATTTTTAGTTTTTGTACCTGTATAAATTATGGCAACAATTATGGGGATGACTGTTCGACAATCATTGTTATTTTCGACGTCAAAATGCTTCTAAACTTCGTTAGCTGCTATCGTTCGCGTAAATGTTACTAGTAAGAAAGTGATATTTCAACCTTTTTAAAAACCTTCGAGAGGTGAGCTGCTCACTCGAAACGAATCAGAGGTGTTTCGTAGGCTACTGAATTTGGAAGTTATGATGGCTTGGAAGTGGTTGAAGATTCGCCCGTCGTGTGCAACGTAGTTTTAGATTAACGCCATTTGGATATTTGGTCGCCATTATGACTTTGGGAGGGATGAGTTTGAAAAAATTACTAGCACGATAGGTGAAGCTGCATTTTTATTTTATAATTATTTTGGTCTGTGCGGCACAAACCATTACCAGCTACAGACTAGGGCTAAATTCAGCTACCACTGCGCTGAGTACCTATCTGTTAATATCTTGTAGCATAAGAGTTAGTAAGAGAGGCATTCAATGACATGGGATAAATTGTTGAGGGGCTTCGATTTTAGAGCCATCGAAGCAGCGTTTTGCCGTAAAAGCTTGACACTATACACATTAAATTGCACCGGAGGTTATTAGTCGTTAGTGAGTAATGTCAGTAATGCTTAGCTTTTAAAATTTTAGGCATCCTCAAAAGGCGCTCGTCATATTCCACATCGGCAGGAACCGGTCGACCAAAAAATCCTGACCTAGCAACGACCAAAACTAGTCCACATCTGAAGCGATCCATTTCATTTTCGGAATCGAGCGAAGTTTCACCGTCGCTGTCAAATGCTGCGACGACACCGAAATCCGGCGGTGGAACATTTGAGCCTCTGCTCTCTGCGGACGAATCCAACGACGAAGACGTCTGCGAAAGCTACAATGGAACAACGACTGGCGACGAGGATGAACTCCTCGGAAGTGGAACTGTATGGGCGTCTGACGGCGATCAAGCTTCGTCGGCCGCTGCTGGACACGATGCTGGTCAAAGAGAGCGTAAAAAGTCCGTACGATTTGCCGATCGCGTTCAACAAAGTGTATTTCGACCGAATTCGAGCATACTTGGTGAGTATTGTGAATAATATGTTTTGTTTCTTTTTTGGTGGTATTTGTTTCGGACTTAATTTTTCAACCCGATCGCTGAATTATTATTTGATATAATACTTAACAGGAATCATGGCTTACAACTGTTGCTGCTACTTTAACCTGCCATTTTTGGATACATAAATGAAAATGTATTTTAGGCTGAAGATGAAAAATTGGACCTACATAGCAAACTGATACGTTTAAAATAATTAAAATTACAAATGAAACCTTACAACTGTTGTTGCTACTTTAACCTGCCATTTTTGGATGCAGAAATGAAAATGTATTTTAGGCTGAAGATGAAAAATTGGACCTATGTACATAGCAAACTGATACGTTTAAAATAATTAAAATTACAAATGACAGCTTACAACTGTTGTTGCTGTTACTTTAACCTGCCATTTTTGGATGCAGAAATGAAAATGTATTTTAGGCGGAAGATGAAAAACTGGACCTACATAGCAAACTGATACGTTTAAAATAGTTAAAATAACAAATGACAGCTTACAACTGTTGTTGCTGCTACTTTAACCTGCCATTTTTGGATACAGAAATAAAAATGTATTTTAGGCTGAAGATGAAAAATTGGACCTACATAGCAAACTGATACGTTTAAAACAATTAAAATTACAAATGAAACCTTACAACTGTTGTTGCTGCTACTTTAACCTGCCGTTTTTGGATGCAGAAATGAAAATGTATTTTAGGCTGAAGATGAAAAATTGGACCTACATAGCAAACTGATACGTTTAAAATAATTAAAATTACAAATGACAAACTTAAAATTAAAAACAACGTTGAAGTCATGTTCTGGCGTTTGATATTTTGGGGGTTTTCATAATGGATTACCCGTATTCTATGAAGCAAACCTGTATAGCTTCGTGCTTTCAAATGAGCTCCGGGTTTTTGATAAATAATCCAGATCATGTAGCTTTGCCTGTTTTTTCCGAAATTGATCTATTTTACGTATAGATCGGCGGATCATAATAATGTTACTGCCTTTGCATTATCGTTTGCCAACATCCTGTTGCTGCTTTCGAAAGTTTATTTTCAGTTTTTATTTTTATCTCTCACTCATAGATGCTGATGCAGACTTCCCTAAACCATATTTTCTACCACGTGGTGTACGAAATTTTTGTAGAAATACTCTCCATTGAAAGTTATGCGTTCCTAAAAACTGCGACATTTGCAAAAATCTACTCACCTGGCCTTCCCCGCCGCCGCATCGCCCCACCCCCAGAACTATCTACCCCTAAGCCTACAGA
>JASANE010027899.1:0-29651 GCA_030248225.1 Trileptium ribeirensis
ACTAGGCTCAAATTTATGCAAAATTAAATTTGCCACCCGTCGCTTGGTAAATTGCTTGGGCGATTTGGCTCAAATTGTCATTTTAATCCTTCACCGCCTGAATCAATTTGTATTTCGGTATTTTTCATTTTAACCCTTAAAAACAAAAATCAATTTGTATTTCGGTGTATTTCATTTTAACCCTTCACCACCATAATCAATTTGTATTTCAGTATTTTTCATTTTAACCCTTCACCACCTGAATCAATTTGTATTTCGGTATTTTTCATTTTAACCCTTCACCACCTGACTCAATTTGTATTTCGGTGTTTTTCATTTTAATCCTTCACCACCATAATCAATTTGTATTTCGGTGTTTTTCATTTTAACCCTTCAGCACTTGAACCAATTTGTATTTCAGTATTTTTCATTTTAACCCTTCACCACCTGAATCAATTTGTATTTCGGTATTTTTAATTTTAACCCTTCACCACCATAATCAATTTGTATTTCGGTGTTTTTTATTTTAACCCTTCATGACTTGAATCAATTTGTATTTCAGTATTTTTCATTTTAACCCTTCACCACCTGAATCAATTTGTATTTCGGTATTTTTCATTTTAACCCTTCAAAAACAAAATCAATTTGTATTTTGGTGTTTTTCATTTTAACCCTTCACCACCTGAATCAATTTGTATTTCGGTATTTTTCATTTTAACCCTTCAAAAGCAAAATCAATTTGTATTTTGATGTTTTTCATTTTAACCCTTCACCACCTGAATCAATTTGTATTTCGGTGTTTTTCATTTTAACCCTTCAGCACTTGAACCAATTTGTATTTCAGTATTTTTCATTTTAACCCTTCACCACCTGAATCTATTTGTATTTCGGTATTTTTCATTTTAACCCTTCACCACCATAATCAATTTGTATTTCGGTGTTTTTTATTTTAACCCTTCATCACTTGAATCAATTTGTATTTCAGTATTTTTCATTTTAACCCTTCACCACCTGAATCAATTTGTATTTCGGTATTTTTCATTTTAACCCTTCAAAAGCAAAATCAATTTGTATTTTGATGTTTTTCATTTTAACCCTTCACCACCTGAATCAATTTGTATTTCGGTGTTTTTCATTTTAACCCTTCATCACTAGAATCAATTTGTATTTCAGTATTTTTCATTTTAACCCTTCACCGCCTGAATCAATTTGTATTTCGGTGTTTTTCATTTGAACCCTTCAGCACTTGAATCAATTTGTATTTCAGTATTTTTCATTTTAACCCTTCACCACCTGAATCAATTTGTATCTCGGTATTTTTCATTTTAACCCTTCACCACGTGAATCAGTTTGTATTTCGCTGTTTTTCATTTTAACCCTTCAGCACTTGAATCAATTTGCATTTCAGTATTTTTCATTTTAACCCTTCACCACCTGAATCAATTTGTATTCCGGTCTTGTTCATTTTAACCGTTCGCATGCGGGATTTCTGATCTATTGCTCGAATCGTTGAAAAACCGATCGTTGAAGAATTGCACGTACAAACTTGTAGTAGACATCGCATTCAGTTAATAATGCCGTTTGCAACACAAAACTGGTTTCTGTCAAAAAGAGTTAAAAGGTTAATTTAGTGACATGTTTACTAATAGTAACAAACCGGAAACGCGAAAACACCATTTTGAACCCAAATCTTTTGCGGTTGTCTGAAAAGTGTAATCGGTAGTAGTCCCATATTTTTACAATTCAAAAGAGTAAATGTCATTTTAGATTGTATACCAAATTGAAATAAAATACCAAAACTTATTATTGGAATGAATCTGACGGTTCTGACGTAAAAACTGACCACACAAAGCCAACACATATTATAGCAACTTGTTGTCCTCGACAACAATAAATGGTATTGTACTATCAGACGAGCACCTTGTTGTATTCCATTATGTGGATTTTTTACGTAACAGTATAGTTTCACAAATTTAGAAATAAAAATCCTTTAATATAAAATATACATCTTAGCAGATGTCATCAAGACGCGGGATCAAGCATCCAGAAAGCTATTGTTATAATACATCCGTGGCGTAGTAAGATGTGCCCATTCCCATGTGCACGCTGTTACTGTTTTGGATTTTAACTCGTTTTTAGGCGTTCCATTCTAAGTTACCATTATTACACTGCTTAGCCACCATTATTTTGATGATAACCGGGCACATCGTGAAATATAACTAAAATATATAAACGGAATTTCCTTTTGTTGTTCAAGTACATGTTTAGGCAGAGTTGCTTTTTAAACCCTTTCATACCCAACTTGGGAATTCGCAAAAAAACCATATTGCAGCTACGCCTTGTGTTAACTGGAATTTGTCGAGCGGCACACGTTTGGACGTGCGTTGTTAGTCGCTCGCGGTGAGATTAACGACCAGAGTAACGTCTCTTATGTAGCACCCTCAGTGGTTTCATTTACATACATCGCTTTGAATCAAACAGCTCGGTTCTATTCCTCTCCCCGGTTCGACATTGCCTAAGATTGTACGATAGGTTAACTAATACGAGGTATTAAAACGGGTTAACACATTGCTTTTTTGTGCAAAACTTTGGTCGCTGTGAAAGTTGTGTATAGGTTCGTCACACCATAGATCTATAGTATATATTATGCTATATGATGCCCGTCTTCCAGATAGCCCGCATTACCCTGACATAAGTTTCTCGAATCCGTGTGGCATAACAATCCTGATCAAAATCGTCAGAGCTAGCTATTGACGACCAAATCCTGGAGTTCTGAACTAAAGCCACGAACCTTGTCCCACAATTTTATTTTGAAACATTGCTATTGTTTCTTAAGTCAAGTTCGAATACTTCATGTGTAATTCCAAAAAAAAGAAAAATCTTCATTCCTATTTTGTGATTTAAAACGTCTTTCAATGCTCATCTTTTGACAATAACTTAAAATTTATATTAATTTTTCATTTGAAATTTCGAATGAAAAAAAGGACGGAAAGTGCAGTAATTTAAAAAAAATAAAATAAAATAAAAAACGTTTTAATCAGCTGAAAAATTGAAAAAATCTATTATGCAATAAAATAGACATTCCATTTGTATTATTTTCGATTTCATAGGACGAAGGTCAATCTCTGAGGCACAGTTTCGCTATTTTTGACGTATATTTCTCGGTTTCTAAATTGAAAAAAATGGTGATAGGGAAACTCAGATATTCGTATTCGTTGTTTCTTACTCTAAATTTATATATTGAATTATCTTTATTTTATAATAGTTATATACTGTATTACTTTGCGCATCACTTTGCGCATATACGCTTCGACTAAAAACCCGAAGCAATACTTTCCAAAGTTCGGAAAAACATAGCGAAATTCTTTTGACATTTTTAAACTTTGTTGATACGAAAATAATTATATTTTTAAATCTTAGAAATTTATTTCCTTATTTCCATCTCCAAAAAATCATGCATTTGCATTCACACTTTTCCGGTCAGTGGCGCACTATGCGAGGGAGGGAACGGTTGAGGATACTGACCCCCAGATTTCACACAGGTAGGGCATACCATGGAGCCCGCCAGGTTTCATACGGTTAGGCTTCTATATTTCTAAACTTTTGCCCTGTTTTTCCATATTTTTGTTGTTGTTTACTATTTTTGCTAAAAGTTTCCACATTTTTTGGTAATTTTGGTTGATTTTTACTAAACTTTTTTCAAAGTTAGCAAAATTTGCCCAAAATTCTGTGCGCTCGCGTGAATTGAGTGTGAGGCAGATTTTGTTTGGGCCGGGAGAGCGTGCGACCATCACGGGAATACACCTTACCGTTTACCCCAATGGACACCCATGTCCTATCCACGCTATCGGTGATTTCCCCTGCTGCAAAATTCTGCCTAACTCAACTTTGTGGCTCGTACTATTGGCCCCATACTCTCAGCTGGAATGTTGCGCCACTGTTTTCAGTTGCAAATTCTTATAAAGCATGCCAATTTAGTGTTTAGAGTTTTCATTTCAGATACCGACATAAAACTGGAAGGTCAGTGCAAAAGATATTTTACATGCGACAGTTCGCAATTACCATTTTGTAGAAAGTTACTCTGCGTCCTATTAATTTAACTCGTTTTAGTTAAAATCTAATTATGCAACATGTTGTATACTAAAGTTTTTTGATATTTCAGAGATGCAAAATCCATTAGGATTCATCGAAAATATTTCGAAAAACTGCTCCCAATTTTACTAGCTTGTTATATATTTAAATCAGCGATAACTTCGAACATATGCATAGATTCCATGACTTTAGCGAGACCCAAAAAGTAGCTGTGCCCGATAATTTTTCCGACCTATCGATCCAACGGAGTGCAACATACCTTAGCCGCTGTCCTGAGCATTATCATAAATCTTTCTACACGTCACCTATCTTCAGTAATATTTGTCAACTTGTACCGCGCGATCCTTAACATTATCGCCCAAGGTTACCCTTAGAGGGGCCAAAGTATAATGCATGTCATGTTGTTTTCGATATACTAGACCTGAGCTTTAGCCTAAGCTTGGGTCCTTATGTGAGCCTAAGCCTAAGCCTAAGTTTAAGTCGGGGCCTCCCACCGCCAGCACCCTCTGCTCTATGCTGATCCTTTTTGTAACGATATAACGTGTTGCCCCTCTGGGTTACCAGGGCCATCTAGTTCATGAACCGAGGATGAAACAGCTGACACGGTATTCGTGATTGTTGCGCCACCACATCTTTAGGCGAACATCTTTTACTTATACAATTACCTTACGATTACATTCCTAACGACCAAACATTCAATACTTCCATGTGTGTGAAGTTAGTAAAGACTACAACTGTTTGTTACTCGGGGGATTTGCTATGCTTCTGGTAATTATTTTAAACCTTGATAAAAATCATGTACATTATTGTAATATTTTCAGTTTTGTCGCGTTCTTTCAGTGTTTTATTAAAAAGTTTGGAAGTCTTATAGAAAACTCGACGTTTTTAATTTATAGTTACGATGAAGATGTGTTAAAATGTGTATTTTATGCAATTTTTGACTATGAGAGTTTGGAGGTTACCGAATGAAACCACAACGCAGCGCAGTTGATGAATTTTACCAAAATATATACTTATTATACGTGCAGATATATAATTGCATGTATTTATGCATACAGTATGATAAACAATACCAGTATAGCTGCTTATCTTATATGTATTTAAATAGTCGTGTTTCAAAAACCGGGTGTCCAATCGACTGTTCGCTAAACTAAGTCATTTAAGTTTGATGATTTACAATTTACATAATCTTCGTACAAGATTGAACGCAATACGCAGGTCAGGATGCGATTCTTACTGGTCCACCAATTCCAGTCAGTTGTACAACCGATCATAATGGTAAGCAGTCCTCGTCCCACTCCCTAGTTCAAGAAACACACACTGGCTCATGTACAAAGCACAAAACACAGCGTAAAGGTTAGTAGCTAGGCGTTGAATATGCCGTTGTTGGAGAACAGCGGGGCCACCTGTGCCATCATTATAAGAGTAAGGAGCTCTTATTCGACCCCTAGTGCATGGAAGACACGTTGGCACATGTACAAAATACAAAATACGGCGTGTACGATAATGTTCCGGCTGTTTGGAACTTTTGTCTCTCTGTAGTCTTGACCCTACCGTATAGACAATCAGGGTGACACCCATACGTAAATCAATTGCTGAGGGTGTACGACAAACCCTTAGCTACTACATTTTTCCCAGTGTCGTACACAACGCCTTACCTACCAATTTTTTGCGAACGAACACCGCCTCTAGATAATGCGGTTTATTAGTAAACTGTGCTGTGTAGTTTTTTTTTAATTCTCGATATTTGTATTTAGGGTATATTAACGTTGATGAAATAATGCTGTACACTGTCAGTAAAACTGCACTAAGACACGATGTGCTTGACACTGTCGAAAAGTGGCAATACTACTCCTAGCTAGCAACGATTGAAAAAAATTATAAAAAGCATGATGGTGTCTAAAACACCCTGTTGCCGGCAGTGTACCTGACATAGCTGCACATAAGTTCCAAACGTTGGGGACATTATAACGTGAACGCCGCATTAGTTGGAAAGTGTGTTCGATATTTCATTAGAATTCGCGCTGGGGACATTATACGGTAACTACTAAAACTGGATGCTCACAAATATAGTTAAAACTAAAAAAACCGTTTCGGCAGGTGTGTGTAAAGCTATGGGTCTTGAGTTTTCCTGATTTAGAACGGCTCGATTTTGCGTAACTCTACAAGAGTATGGCTGTTCTTTACCAGCTGAATACTGCCAAAATTAGCATACACAATAAATACTGTCGGCATTCGCAGTTTAGTGAACCCGAACTGGGTCTGTGTGATGTACAAATGCAATTTCCGAGCGTCCGACTGTTTGTTTTGGTTTTTGTTGGTTTGTTTTTGAGCGAAGACATATAGCATGCTGAATCGCACTGTATGCGTAAGCGAATTTATTTTCGCTGTTACTAATCGCGTCGTGGTGCCATGTATTTTTCGGATAATCACGAGCTCGGTCGATGGTGCGATTCTACAAAATGTTCTCGACCAATAAAACGCGTCTGGCATGTCGAATACCTTTAGTAAATTATGATGATAATTCGTAAATTATTGACCGAAAAAAATTCCTACGCGTTCTTTTATTGCAGATCATGACAGCGCACATACGGTAAATGAGCGATTTGTCTTCAGTGTCCTAGGCGCATTACTTTAAAACTAAAATTTTCTCATTGAAAAAACAACATAAATATAGGTGATTACTAAAAAGTTCACTGTTCAGTTCGTTGGCTTTGACATACTACGCCACACGTCGCCGCAAGCTTTTGTGGAAGATTGTGTCGCTGGCGAAAATGTTTTTCGACAAAGTAGTTATTCATTTATGCATTATTTACGATAACATTTGTGTGTCATAGCCAAATTATGACACGCGTTCAACTCAGCTAGTTTGGGTGAACTATAGCTTAGCTGGATTACTATGGTACATTCTGGTGGCTTAGCTAGCCTTAATGTGACGAGCAAGGAGTTTAGCTAGGCTCTATATGCTAAACGGAGCGTCCAGCTGAACCGTCAATTAAGAAATTTTATTTAGGGTTGTGGTTAGTGTAATAGCATTTTGTTCTTATAGCATTTTCAATTAATTCTAAGTTATATATGTGTTTTTCATATATGCAGTTAACGTTTTATGCAGTATGTCTTGTTTGGGGCATTATTTAGATACGTATAGTAGAACACAATGTTCCCGGATTAAATAGCCTCTGGCTTAAAAGTTATAGGGACTCCGCTGAACGCCTCGTGATATAAGCCCAGTCTTGCTCGACAATCCATGACAGACGTATAGGTTAGCTAGGCTATTTAAAATTTTAGTAGTCGACCTGAACTGTCTGAGTGATATAGTAGCTAGCCCATTTGAACGCGTGACGTAATTAGGACCATGCGCACGCATCTTATAGTAAATGATGCATCGGAACTGACAATACATGGTTTCGTTGACATTGGAAAACAATATAGCATGGCTTATAAAGCATTTGTTTAATTTTGACACAGCTTTGCGTTTTGCAATAGGTTCGCGCCATTCTGTTTATCGTAGTCCAAAAATACAGGTCATTAGAAGAATGTTTTGTTTTGGTGTATCGGAGTATGCAAAATAGGATTTTAAAGTTGCGCCAAATAGACAGAACGTTGTAAATTTAATTTTAAAACAACTCAAGGTTAGTTTAATAGTATTATCGAAGATATTTATAGTATAACTTGCACATTATAGAATGACGCTTCAAGATTTTGTCACATCCCATCAACTTTCTAGATCCAATTTTGTTATTTATCATTTTATGTTCTAACATGTAATTTACAAATAAGATGTGGTGACATTTGGATTTTTTATTGTGGTGAGATTGAAAATACAGTGCAATCGACTAAGTGTCTTAATCGACTAAGCCAATCATCATAACTACCATTGGCAGAACGTGAACATACCAACAATTAGCCTCAAAAGAATTCATGACTGAAATAGAAGCACTGGTGAGTTTTTGTCCCTGTCAGTTTCGGTTTTTATCGTGGCAGTACAGCGTCAGACTTAAATGGATTCCCGATTTTCAGCAAACTCATATAAAAACAAATTATGCTTTGAACTCGTTAGGCTAAACCCTGCAGCGAAGCAATATCAGTTTCATTCGACTATGTCAAGGCTTGCAACATTTGCTGGCAAGTAATACATTCTCGATACCAAAAAATCTCACTAAAAATCTAGCTTGGATTATCGAATCACCGATACATTCAGTTCTTATTCTGAGACATTCCGAATCGTTAGTTTTTTTGCTCAGCCGGTGTCGGGACAGGAAGTCGACAAACACGCTATGCTACATAAAAGCTTTGCACACTTATCGATGTTTGTCTGTTAGCTATAAATCAATCAATCAATCAATCAATCAATCAATCAATAAATCAACAAATCTGTTGTTCAAATTTTTACTACATAACAGTTTCACTTCGATAAACCGGATACATATAAACGTATAAATATATATAATTTTTAGAGTATCAAAAACACTACTTATGTACACTTCCACTACAGCAGTTTAGTTGGAGCAATATTGTATAAATATAGCTTGGCGTTTATAAATTAATAAATTAAACTTGAGACAAATCAAAACTTATTTTATCATCATTACAATCATAAACACTTGTGACGCTATAATATTTCGCCTAAATAAACTTAACTTATCATTTCGGCGAAATACCCACACACACTGTTGTTTCGATTAAAATTCTTGTTATCATTATAGAAAGCGCTTATAGTGATTTGTTAAAACATATTGCAACATTTACGTAGATCTAAATATGTTATTGTTATTAAGAAATCTAAAATCAATTTATTGTTGGTATAACAATGTACGTTTTGTTATAGTAAACAGTTTATCTTACATATTTCTATTCGAAATAAGAGTCAAATTTTGAGCTCAAATTTTTTAGCTAAATTGAATTTGAACGAGTAAATTCAGTTTTATTCTTTTGAGCTGACCTCAAAGGTAAAACATTTTGATGATAATTTGGCTTTGAAATCTTTATAATGATTAAGCAGTTCGTGTAAAATTAAAGGTAACTAACAATTAACAATGATGACGTTTTACCATTTATTTGAACTTAGTATACTGTTCACAATACAGACGATAGATCTAAGTGTGGCTTAGTGAGCTTAGTCTGTTGTTCGCAACATGCTAAGAGCTTCCTCTGGGCTATTATGGCCAGGACGCGAACAAAATGTGCTAGAACCTGTAATTGCTGGACTTATATTGGAAGATTTGAAAAGTTTTTGCTTTGTCATCACTTAGCTGAAATTATCCAATTTTGATAATTACCGCATTCTGACAACTTTGAAACCATTCGACTAAGCTTATTCTACAGGCCGACCATATTCCGTCACAAAAAACGCATAGTTACCACAAGGATGTTCATTATTTTTACACGTTTTTGTTACTAACGTTTTGTTACCTTGAGGCCTCAGAATAATTCGTACAAATCTGAGACCAAATAGTAAAATATCATAGGATAGGTAAAATTTGAGATTTATTACACGATTTTTCAATATATGATTTCGGGTCATACCCATAAAGACTAAGTTTGACACTGACCGGATAGCAGATCCTTTGTTTAACTTGGTTCGGCTTGAGACATAGTTTAAGCCCAAACTTGATAATCACGATAGTTTGGCATTTACTTAAAAAAGGGCGGCGGTGAATAAGTAAGGAAAAAAGATTTATGAAATAACGGAATCTAGTTTATTTAGCTGGATATTTTTCGTCTTTTAGACATGAATGTGCAAAAATTGTTAAGTTATCTTAAACCATTAAATGCTGCTGTTTAAATGGTCATAATACTGACAAAGCCTGCTCGGCTGACGAAATGATGTCAAAGAATTTGAGATTAAAATTTGACAAAAAATCAATAAGTGCTCTGAGTTGAATGACTCTTACGATATATTTTGCTAAATGTAATGATTTTCGGCTTTAGGGGTTAATATATCGATCGATTAAACGATCTTGTGGCGACCACAAACTAGCTGACCTATCATTTTCATCGCTTTATATGCAATGTGTTTGCGCTTTATCTCAATCCTTCTATAACCAAATGAAAACTTTCGGGTTTAGTATTTCGATTAGATTCCACTTAAGTTTTCTTTTTAGTGACTTTAGAGAATTTTTAAAAACTAGTCATTTTTAGACAACGAGTTTTTAAAATTGTAAGTCGTATTGATTTGGGGTATTAAAAATGATTGGCTTTTAACATTTGCCATTTGAAGTGAATAAATTTAAATCTGGAATTTAGGAGAAAAGGTGTTTTAAACCTTCGAATTCTCATGTGTCAGTGAACTTAAGCTGATCACACCAACCATCCTATTTTTTAAATCCCCGATATCGAATAACGAAAAATTGTTGTGAATAACTGATGAATTTTATTCAATGTTTCACTAATCGAAAACTGGCAAAATCAAATCCAAGTGCAAAAAATTATATCCTGTGCTCGAATAGAATTTTGACAATTTTCAATTAGCTCAAATTCAGTCTCCTAATGCCTCTCAAATTTCCATGTGGATAACCCAGTGTTTGCGAACAAATTTAATTTTACCTTAACCTTAACTTCTGCTGCTATAATCAATTGCAAATGTGAGACATAACTGAATTTGACAACATGCCAATTGCATTTCTAAACAATTGATTCAAGTAATATTTTAATGCTGAGCGTAGTGCAAAGGCAACAGCGCATATTACAAAGCGTTCTGTCAACTGAGTTTGTCGTGTGGTGTACGTTTGCGTTAATAGTATGTGGTTGCTTTATGAGATTACTTCGGAACATCAGTCCCAAATGATCCTTTAGTGACTAACAGCGTTCCCAACAATATCATACTCATATCAATCCTGACACAGCCTCGAGTTTATGTCAAGCATTAGGCGTTATACAAAGCGATTTAGCCGCTTTAGAGATAAGTTATAATTTCAGATTGCAAATTAGGTAAAATTACTTCTAAATAAATATATATTAATCAGAATAAACTAATAGCTAATTTCCTAAGTAAGATAGCTGAGAAATTTGTAAAAAGTCGTCATTTTCTGCAGAAATATTAGCAGTCATATTTGTAATTAATTTATATTAAAAAACCTTACTTAAAATTGTTAAAATCAGCGTTTAAAACAACATCAATATATACATAAAATAGATGCTAATATTTATATAATAAATAACGGGTTATTTAAATTTAATCAATATAATAACAATGATGCAAAATGTCTAAAAATTAGATAAAAAAACTAGCAAAATTTACTTATCTTTGAATACGTTTGTTTAAACAATTATTGGCACAATTATGAAACGTCTTAGTTGTGCATTCGAAAATTCTCACCGAAATATTAGATCCGGATGGACGTTTATAATTTGGTGCATCTGGGCGATTACAGCGTTTGCAATTTCTCAACGTAAGTCATGATTATATATATCAAAACTAAAAGGATAAAGATGCAATTGGCACTAGGTGACAATCCGGGTTATTATGCCGAAGCATTGTGTGCAGGCTGGCCGTGATGAGTGCCCATTACACCACCCATCATCTTATCCGCCTAGACCAAAGTCTAGAACCTGTTTAACGCATAATTTCAAAACTACCTTTGGTCATTTAGTGCACTGAATTCAGGAAAAGTACCCTAGTTGTGCCTCATACTTGGTTTTTATCCATATGAAGATGCGAACCCGACGGTGAAAATAAGTATTTTCGGCCCTGATTGGGCTGAGGGGGAAAATCAGAGAAAGGGTCCGCTATCTTTTCAGTATAGCCCCCATAGTCTCTGGACTCCCAATCATCTCTTACCACAAAAGAGATCTCTTCGAGATCAGGGTCGCCCCTTTTCAGGCACCATTCGCTACTGAGTGTTATATCTCGGTTGATGTATGATTATTTTACTAATTTGCTAAACTTATACTCTTTTAACTTCTCCTACCATTTTGTAGACGACAACGTCTTTACATCAACACATGTTTGGCTGACATAAAAGATTTGTTAAACCCTCGTTTGTAAGCAAAACGAAATACAGACGTACAAATTTATTTGCATGCGCAACTCTATGGTCGCACTCAATGGTGAAAACTCTGGGAAATTCTTTCAGTCAGTTGTCGAGTTATAGGCATTTTAGTAAGCGTTTCGTTTAATATTGCATATTGAAACTAGGCAACAGCATGATCTATATCTTAGCACAAATTTGTTCATTAATAAATTGAAAATAACATTTTGATAAATTTCTGTTGTTTGGTAACTGTTATCTGCGAGTAAGTATCTGTCATCGATTACCATTTTCAGGACATAGCCAGGATAATGCCCACGTTAGCATTTGCCTTAAAGCTCATAAATGGATCAAAATTTGGCATCTGACTGCATTTTTTTGTACTTTTCCTTAGAAAATATATTCATTGTAAGTACATAGTCATAGCTACATTGACTCTCGGGTGAGAAATATCACTTAATTTTTAAGTGACTGTGATATTCCTCTGTGTACTGCGGTGACTGGAAACATCAATGGATTATCAATATGAAACATTTGACAAACCCAGTTAAAACTTTTGAGGTTTTTACTCCGCGTTTTTGCGGCGAATACCTACCTAATAAGTCTTCAAGGCGCCCGACACAGAGTATTCCGTAGCTTTACTGAAATATGTCAATGCATTGTCAGTTGAACATGAAATTATGATATTAATAATTTGAACATGAAATTATGATTTTTACACGAATATTTCTTATAAAATGCGGAACTGTTATAAAGCCGACAGTATAAGTATATGACCATGGAACAATGTAGTGTGCATATATTTTTTTCCTGAGTTAGATCAAATAGTTCCCAGTAGTAGATGGTAACAGGAAATATTACACTATATACTTTGCCAAAACACAGCTACATGCTCCATATCTCTGTTGTAGGGGGTGTAAGCTTTCTTTTTAATAAAGTTGTGCACTATGAAAACTTGAAACCCAGTTGTACCAACCAATCCCAAGTTATAGGTGAGATAAGCAAATGTGTGAACGATTCCGATTCAAAATTGATAGATTGTTTTGGCACCATTGATGTTTCATGCAAGGCATTATTCGGCTTATAAACCATATATACAGGAAAGTTGGTCCAAATCATATGCACTATGAATTATATTCAATGCGGACTTTATTCCGTACCGCCTTATAAAAAATGACACCATGAGCTAATTTCGGCTAGCAAAAGGGTGTTGATTAACCCTGCCTGTACATTACAAGAAAATGAAATTAACTGTACAGGCTATTCGATGAAACATGAAACAGTAGAAATATTTGCCAATGCTTTCAAGAGTTATAGGCTTTGCAATAAATACTGCATTTCATGATGTACTCGTCGCCTGGCATCAAAATATTTTGTCTTATAACTTAAACTGTATAAATAATAACTGGGGACTGATGAGTTGATGAGTCTTCATCGATAGCTATTTTCCAATCATATCCCGCAAAACAATCATCAGGCGCGTTGGCAAGGGGACATCGCCCAACTAATCCCAGTTTGGTATTGGTACCCTCCAGTTACAATATCAACAAATTGTTTCTCGTGCTATAGTCAGATGACGTGTTGAGGTCACTCCCACAATGCGTGGGCGCCCCAAAATCGAAACTTTCAAGTGGTGCCCCTGGCAATCGTGCCAATGTAAACTTTTGCCGCAGAGCTGAAAAAATATTATGGATCTAATGTGAAATTTAAGTACGATTAGGTATGTCGAGGAAGAAGACATTTTAATACCGTATGTATGTGAATATGAAGAAAACGCTATTACATAAATGAGATTTGTCAAATATGGCGTAGTTACAACTTCATTTGGATGTCGATAGTTACTTTCGTGTTACACTATGACGCTTTTGCTGTTTTAGAACCGGTGTGTACGGCGATATTTCGGTGCCGTGCTACGCTGCAAATTATAATAATGGTTAGATTCGTTGTACATTGTTAGCCTAATGAATATGATTTTTTTAAAATTATACTAAATTTGCTCAAAAAGATTAAATTAATAATCGTAAACCCATATAAAATAAAAAATATTTTATTTAACAAAATATTTAGGCATAGTTTTAAAGGCCTGTTTGATTCGGTGTACCTAATATGATGTTTTAAAAATGGTTCAAAATTCGCTCAAAAAATTTAAATTAAAAATGATAAATGGATTTAAAATAAAAATATAAAATAAAATTAAAAAAAACAATTTTAATGCCTATTTTTTTAGCTCCTCCTTGTCCCGGCCCCATTCATTATAACGTCGTCGACGTCACCAATGTCCGGGTGGATCGGGACTATTTTTTCCACACATCCGCATTCGATGTAAACGACTGTGTGGCGAAATGCTACGAAAACCAATTTTGCTACTCGGTGGGCTACGCAAGCCGGCCTCGCGACAAGCCGGCCTGCCTGTTTTCGTACAAATCCGCCTACGGCTGCTCCAGACGACAACTGGTTGCCGACTACCAGCCGAGCCGAACACAACAGCTAATCATCGAATGTATGCGATGTCCGAGCTCGGAACGGTTAGGTACGTCGCGCTCGGTATTGGTAACCCAGTATTCTATTTACGTATATTAGTGTATATAATATGAACGTATGTACGTATATATACATACATATTGTATATATACATATTATATATGCAATATGTATATATACATGTATATATATTAATATATATGTTATATTTGGTATACATAATTTTACTGAAGCTAACATGATAGCTCAGGACATCACAAAATGGCGACTGAGACGGGATGCCAACCAAGGTCTGAATTTGGGAGTCATTGTTTGGGGCATTGAAAAGTTTGGCATTGCTTGGAAGCAAATGTGAAATAAGCATAGGGAATAAATTATTTTGATACTTCTATAGCCATTTTACTCCCAGATCAAAAATAATAAGCTATACAAGCTTAAAGGTGCCTTCATAAGCAAAACGTTTTGCTTAAATTATGAGGTCAAACTACGACCAAATTTAAAGCTCAAATTTTGATCAAAATTTGAAATCATTTATCCATTTTAGGAAAATTTGAACGTGTGAATACTGTTCACTTTTCCAGGATATGCCAATCAGGAACAAAGAATAAAATTTAGAGAATTTAGAGCTCATAATTTGAGCTCAAATTTCGAAGAATTGTGATTTGCAACATTTTTCTATTATAAAATTAACAGTCAAATTTTGATCAAAATTTGGTTATTTTTTTAGCTCAAACTGTGACCAAAAATTACGTGTGAACGTACCTTAGTCTCCCAGGTGCACTCGGTTGAGCCTAGGTAAATGTATCAGCTATCGCCCTATATCCGCTCAAAAATCTTTATTATTCAACGGTATTAGCATAGTCGCTTTATTTTAAAAACGGAGCTTGATTTTTTGGCCGTATCTACTCAGCAATTATTTTGGGTTGTCCTCGCATATAGCTGTAGAACAATTTTTTAAAAATCATCACTTGAGATAGTTTCATGAGTATGCGATAGTTTCATGTGATCGTTTCGGGAGTTACATGACTAAATAAATGATCCAATTGCCGACGTCACAGTGCATTTGTTGATGACCGCTAGATTTACGCTAGGTAACGCTAAACATTAACAATCTAATAGTGTTTTGAACACAATTCAGAAAAAGCGATATTCATTTTGAGAATGCTTAATACACGACCGCAACGACAGTAAAGGTGTGTTCACACGTCAAACTTTTTGCTCAAATTTTGTGCTCATCATATTTTGATCCTAATTTGGATCAAATTTGAGTTTGCAAGATTGAATATGTCGTACACAAACCACTTATCCGTCTTGTGGTGGTTATTTTGGTGCCTTAAGGACTTCGGAAGCTGAAAGAATAATAATGATTGTAATGTCGCCGGTGTAATAGAACAACACTGATCGCTATAGAATTAGACGTGATTTCTTACCAGAACTTACTCAAATAAGATTATGCGGAATGATGGAAACCTTACGAAGTTGGTCTAATTTGTCTTTACATAATATTTGAGACCACAAGAATGCAATTTACGGTAGGTATGCATTTTCTGCTATAAAATTTTAGAATTTATAGGTTTACTGTGATTTCGAACATCTATGTTTTCGCTAATGGGTCCATTGACTTTCTAGGATCTTCTGCTCAACTGTTTGTGACAGACCATAGTTTTGGCTGTAAGCCTGTTGAAGCTCTACGGGATTTTGGCACCTAGGCCAAAATCTACAATGTACTATTCTTATTAGTTCAAGCTTAAGGTTCTAGTTTCACAGTAATATTATATATTATGCATTTCAGTCGCGCCGCCCAGAGACGGAAGCGACCGATTGGCAATACCGGTACGTTTTTAGTTCAATTTTGTATAAATAATACGCAGCGTTGTAGTTCTCGAATAGCTAAACCTTAATCTAAGCGCTAGTTTTGATATGTGTGGTTTGAAATGACCCTTTCTTAAATATGAGAAAAGGGAATAACCGCTTCTACTAGGTATTGCTGAACCAAGCAAGTGTGCTCTCTAATCGAATAGTAGCGTTTCTCGTTCGGGATCAGCTAAGCCTTTGTCTGAGCTTTAGTAATGCTGTCTGTGGCTTGGAATTCCCGTCTTTTGTATATGGAGAAAGGGAATAACCGCCTCTGCGCGGTATTATGCTCAACTAAACACATTTTTTCTGATCGAATAGTAGCGTTTGTCGTTTACGATCAGCTAAGCCTTAGTCCTTAGTCTACATTCAATTTTTGTCGTTCTCAATAAAATATGCCTTGATATAGGCTTTAAGTGCGTAATTCTATGTGACCGAAACTATCCGACTAAAGCGTTAAATGTTTTAGTGTTGAAAAATTGAGTCACATATGCTGCTAACATGCTGCTAACTGGCACACATGCGGCGTGCCAGTGACAACTTATTCTATCCACCATTATGCTTTTGACTCAAGACAAAGAAAAGTCTCAACAGTTATCGCAAAACACTGCGATTGCTCATCATAACATTTGTCGCAGCAAATTAAAGATAAACCACTACGCCATAAATCACTAGGTCAACTTTAACAATTTTGAATTGTATTTTAGGGCGAAAGCGATCCAAACGTAAACCGAACGTTCGAAGTTACGAATACGAAAAACTTGGCTGGTGGCGAGGTTCGAATAATGGTCGCAGGCTCGATTGACTCAGCTCAAGGTTTGTATTCCGTTTCTCTTCTAAAAGTTCTTCTTCTAAAAGTGGTGTTTTAAAACAAAAACATGTTTTATTGCTGATTCACTGGCTTACGCAAAGAGCTTCCTTATCTTCATAACGATCAATCGAAAGTTTTGGAGCTTAAATGAAATACACGCTACATCCGTTGTCGATATGAAAGTAAACCCTAACTCTTGGCTGGTGGCGAGGTTCGAATAATGGTCGCAGGCTCGATTGGCTCAGCTCAGAGTTTGTATTCCGTTTCTCTTCTAAAAGTTCTTCTTCTAAAAGTGGTGTTTTAAAACAAGAACATGTTTTATTACTGATTCACTGGCTTACGCAAAGAGCTTCTTTATCTTCATAACGATCAATCGAAAGTTTTGCAGCTTAAATGAAATACACGCTACATCCGTTGTCGATATGAAAGTAAACCCTAACTCTTGGCTGGTGGCGAGGTTCGAATAATGGTCGCAGGCTCGATTGGCTCAGCTCAGAGTTTGTATTCCGTTTCTCTTCTAAAAGTTCTTCTTCTAAAAGTGGTGTTTTAAAACAAAAACATGTTCTGTTGTTGCTTCACTGGCTTACGTATCAAGCTTCGCTATGTTCATAACTATTAATCTAAAGCGTTGGAGGTAAAATAAAATGCACGCTACACTGTTGTCGATATGAAATTAACCCTAACTCTTGGCTGGTGGCGAGGTTCGAATAATGGTCGCAGGCTCGATTGGCTCAGCTCAGAGTTTGTATTCCGTTTCTCTTCTAAAAGTTCTTCTAAAAGTGGTGTTTTAAAACAAGAACATGTTTTATTGCTGATTCACTGGCTTACGCAAAGAGCTTCCTTATCTTCATAACGATCAATCGAAAGTTTTGGAGCTTAAATGAAATACACGCTACATCCGTTGTCGATATGAAAGTAAACCCTAACTCTTGGCTGGTGGCGAGGTTCGAATAATGGTCGCAGGCTCGATTGGCTCAGCTCAGAGTTTGTATTCCGTTTCTCTTCTAAAAGTTCTTCTAAAAGTGGTGTTTTAAAACAAGAACATGTTTTATTGCTGATTCACTGGCTTACGCAAAGAGCTTCCTTATCTTCATAACGATCAATCGAAAGTTTTGGAGCTTAAATGAAATACACGCTACATCCGTTGTCGATATGAAAGTAAACCCTAACTCTTGGCTGGTGGCGAGGTTCTAATAATGGTCGCAGGCTCGATTGGCTCAGCCCAGAGTTTGTATTCCGTTTCTCTTCTAAAAGTTCTTCTTCTAAAAGTGGTGTTTTAAAACAAGAACATGTTTTATTGCTGATTCACTGGCTTACGCAAAGAGCTTCCTTATCTTCATAACGATCAATCGAAAGTTTTGGAGCTTAAATGAAATACACGCTACATCCGTTGTCGATATGAAAGTAAACCCTAACTCTTGGCTGGTGGCGAGGTTCGAATAATGGTCGCAGGCTCGATTGGCTCAGCTCAGAGTTTGTATTCCGTTTCTCTTCTAAAAGTTCTTCTAAAAGTGGTGTTTTAAAACAAAAACATGTTCTGTTGTTGCTTCACTGGCTTACGTATCAAGCTTCGCTATGTTCATAACTATTAATCTAAAGCGTTGGAGGTAAAATAAAATGCACGCTACACTTCTGTCGATATGAAATTAACCCTAACTCTTGGCTGGTGGCGAGGTTGAAATAATGGTCGCAGGCTCGATTGGCTCAGCTC
The DNA here is from genome assembly GCA_030248225.1 of Trileptium ribeirensis. Taxonomy (NCBI): domain Eukaryota; kingdom Metazoa; phylum Nematoda; class Enoplea; order Enoplida; family Thoracostomopsidae; genus Trileptium; species Trileptium ribeirensis. The sequence goes on from JASANE010027899.1 coordinate 18,899, forward strand.
AGAGTTTGTATTCCGTTTCTCTTCTAAAAGTTCTTCTTCTAAAAGTGGTGTTTTAAAACAAAAACATGTTCTGTTGTTGCTTCACTGGCTTACGTATCAAGCTTCGCTATGTTCATAACTATTAATCTAAAGCGTTGGAGGTAAAATAAAATGCACGCTACACTGTTGTCGATATGAAATTAACCCTAACTCTTGGCTGGTGGCGAGGTTCGAATAATGGTCGCAGGCTCGATTGGCTCAGCTCAGAGTTTGTATTCCGTTTCTCTTCTAAAAGTTCTTCTTCTAAAAGTGGTGTTTTAAAAAAAATATGTTCTGTTGTTACTTCACTGGCTTACGTATCAAGCTTCGCTATGTTCATAACTATTAATCTAAAGCGTTGGAGGTAAAATAAAATGCACGCTACATCCGTTGTCGATATGAAAGTAAACCCTAACTCTTGGCTGGTGGCGAGGTTCGAATAATGGTCGCATGCTCGATTGGCTCAGCTCAGAGTTTGTATTCCGTTTCTCTTCTAAAAGTTCTTCTTCTAAAAGTGGTGTTTTAAAACAAGAACATGTTTTATTGCTGATTCACTGGCTTACGCAAAGAGCTTCCTTATCTTCATAACGATCAATCGAAAGTTTTGGAGCTTAAATGAAATACACGCTACATCCGTTGTCGATATGAAAGTAAACCCTAACTCTTGGCTGGTGGCGAGGTTCGAATAATGGTCGCAGGCTCGATTGGCTCAGCTCAGAGTTTGTATTCCGTTTCTCTTCTAAAAGTTCTTCTTCTAAAAGTGGTGTTTTAAAACAAGAACATGTTTTATTGCTGATTCACTGGCTTACGCAAAGAGCTTCTTTATCTTCATAACGATCAATCGAAAGTTTTGGAGCTTAAATGAAATACACGCTACATCCGTTGTCGATATGAAAGTAAACCCTAACTCTTGGCTGGTAGCGAGGTTCGAATAATGGTCGCAGGCTCGATTGGCTCAGCTCAGAGTTTGTATTCCGTTTCTCTTCTAAAAGTTCTTCTTCTAAAAGTGGTGTTTTAAAACAAAAACATGCTTCCCTCCCCCCCCTTCTCAAAACAAAAACATGTTCTGTTGTTGCTTCACTGGCTTACGTATCAAGCTTCGCTATGTTCATAACTATTAATCTAAAGCGTTGGAGGTAAAATAAAATGCACACTACACTGTTGTCGATATGAAATTAACCCTAACTCTTGGCTGGTGGCGAGGTTCGAATAATGGTCGCAGGCTCGATTGGCTCGGCTCAGAGTTTATATTCCGTTTCTCTTCTAAAAGTTCTTCTAAAAGTGGTGTTTTAAAACAAGAACATGTTTTATTGCTGATTCACTGGCTTACGCAAAGAGCTTCCTTATCTTCATAACGATCAATCGAAAGTTTTGGAGCTTAAATGAAATACACGCTACATCCGTTGTCGATATGAAAGTAAACCCTAACTCTTGGCTGGTGGCGAGGTTCTAATAATGGTCGCAGGCTCGATTGGCTCAGCCCAGAGTTTGTATTCCGTTTCTCTTCTAAAAGTTCTTCTAAAAGTGGTGTTTTAAAACAAGAACATGTTTTATTGCTGATTCACTGGCTTACGCAAAGAGCTTCCTTATCTTCATAACGATCAATCGAAAGTTTTGGAGCTTAAATGAAATACACGCTACATCCGTTGTCGATATGAAAGTAAACCCTAACTCTTGGCTGGTGGCGAGGTTCTAATAATGGTCGCAGGCTCGATACCCTGGCTTACTTCACAGCCCAGAGTTTGTATTTCGTTTCTCTTCTAAAAGTTCTTCTTCTAAAAGTGGTGTTTTAAAACAAGAACATGTTTTATTGCTGATTCACTGGCTTACGCAAAGAGCTTCCTTATCTTCATAACTATCAATCCGAAAGTTTTGGAGCTTAAATGAAATACACGCTACATCCGTTGTCGATATGAAAGTAAACCCTAACTCTTGGCTGGTGGCGAGGTTCGAATAATGGTCGCAGGTTTGTTTGGCTCAGCTCAGTTTTTGTATTCCGTTTCTCTTCTAATAGTTCTTCTAAAAGTGGTGTTTTAAAACAAAAACATGTTCTGTTGTTGCTTCACTGGCTTACGTATCAAGCTTCGCTATGTTCATAACTATTGATCTAAAGCGTTGGAGGTAAAATAAAATGCACGCTACACTTCTGTCGATATGAAATTAACCCTAACACTTGGCTGGTGGCGAGGTTCGAATAATGGTCGCAGGTCGATTGGCTCAGCTCAGAGTTTGTATTCTGTTTCTCTTCTAAAAGTTCTTCTTCTAAAAGTGGTGTTTTAAAACAAAAACATGTTCTGTTGTTGCTTCACTGGCTTACGTATCAAGCTTCGCTATGTTCATAACTATTAATCTAAAGCGTTGGAGGTAAAATAAAATGCACGCTACACTGTTGTCGATATGAAATTAACCCTAACTCTTGGCTGGTGGCGAGGTTCGAATAATGGTCGCAGGCTCGATTGGCTCAGCTCAGAGTTTGTATTCCGTTTCTCTTCTAAAAGTTCTTCTTCTAAAAGTGGTGTTTTAAAACAAAAATATGTTCTGTTGTTGCTTCACTGGCTTACGTATCAAGCTTCGCTATGTTCATAACTATTAATCTAAAGCGTTGGAGGTAAAATGAAATGCACGCTACACTGTTGTCGATATGAAATTAACCCTAACTCTTGGCTGGTGGCGAGGTTCGAATAATGGTCGCAGGCTCGATTGGCTCAGCTCAGAGTTTGTATTCCGTTTCTCTTCTAAAAGTTCTTCTTCTAAAAGTGGTGTTTTAAAACAAAAACATGTTCTGTTGTTGCTTCACGGGCTTACGTATCAAGCTTCCCTATTTTCATCATGATCAATCGAAAGTTTTGGAGCTTAAATGAAATACACGCTACACCGTTGTCGATATGAAATTAGCCCAAACTCTTAGCCTAAACTTTATGTCTTGTTCTTACAGCCTTAGCTTACTAGTCGGATTTATAGATATAACTTAGACTATGTCATTATAATTGCACATACTATTGTATATACTATTACACCAATTAATAGATAGTGTCATGCCAGTCAAACTGATTTGTTGACTGTATGGTGTCAGTTGCACCAATTTGTAGATTCTAGCTGCATCAGTTGTAATATGCTTTCATGGCTTTGTCTCCAGTAAGGAAGTAACATCAGAAACTGAGGGTATGACCGTTTAGAAAGGGTTTGTAGTTCATGCACAGAAATAAAATGGATTCCTGCGTAATTCCATTGTAAATTGCCTGGATCGCGAACAAATTTTCCAGGGGGCCCTGGTTTACGACATGATACGTCCAAATGCCGTCATCGATTTGATTTAGTGTTTCTAAGTGCTACTTGGTTGCTGTTTCAGATCAACAATGTTGGGCGTGCGAACCTGGAACGTGCACACGATATTCAGGGTCCGAGTGTAACCGAGATGGACGGAAATCTTACGCCCTGGTCAGCCAATGCATAGCCGAGTGTGGTATGTTTGTATTACATAATAGCAATCGCTTTTTGTTTGAATTCACATGAATATTAGATGAATATACGGTAGACGCTTTGGGCCTACATACATCGTCCTGATATTTGTATGTCGTTTCTTCAGAGTTGTCTATGATAACATACGTATATGTGGCGCAGTGGCTAGAGCGCAGGTGACACTCATCAGTAAACGTGTTCGAGCTAATTATAAAGACACGGCAGTGTTCATATGATATGTTTTTTGCTAATAATATTGCGTTTATTAAAGAAGTTTCTTGGCATTTTTAAAAACCGGCACTTCATTCTCTTCGAAGGTGCAACTATTTAAGAACAACAATTTGGTAAGTTTCGGATTTAGCCCACTGTTGACTGTTTATTTTTATTATTTAGTCCCAGGCGGCATAAGATTTATTGCACGAACGGATCGAATTAAATTAAGGAAATTTTTTAGAACACGGTTTTGAAGTGAGCAAGTCGTTCGGAATCGTTTCATGGATTCATATGTTTTTCAGCCATTTTTCTAAATACCGCAACATGTCGGTGTTAAGAATCTTGTAGCATTCAGGGGCCAGACCGCCCTATCCGCTATCGCGTCCATTCCGGGGGCTCTCGTCAGCCCTACTGAGAATGTTGAAGAATGCTTGCAATCATCGATATCATAATATCCAGCGAACTGGAGATTTTTATGTTGTGGTGATTTTTCGTATTTTTATGGAGTATTTTAGTGGATCCTAAGAAGTCTTTTGGTTCAGTGACGGACCGAACTGCTCCCGCTATGCTTCAGCTGGTTGGTTTCGATGTGGTGGACCAGGGGCGATGAACTAAGTACTTTTTGTAGTATGGTGCCGCACCCTGGTTAAGCTCACTTGCAAATTTGTTGTAGTGAGAGTTGTTATCAATTTTGATTTTCCGATCGATCGACTTTCGCATAATTGATTTGGTTGACCCAGCTCCCTCTTTCAGCATCATTGTTGCAGGTAGCCAGCTGACCTTTTTCTTATTGCGCATTCAGCGCATTGCTTCATTTATTGCGGACGGACGACTTCTGAATTTGTTCCACATTTCCTCAACATCTGTAGCTTCGCTATCTGATAATGCGCTAAACCGGTTTGAAAGAGCGACATTGTAGCGCTGGAGGGTTGCTGGAATCTTCAGCAGTGAGATATCACTATGTAATAGAGCACGGATTTTTGAGACGATCATTGCGTGGTGACTCAGAAAAACATTATCCCAATTGCTACGGCAGTCCGGATAGTTGTTCATTTCTCGTTGATCAATACAGGGTCTAGCTGGTAATGTGACTTTCCATTTGGTGATTTCCACGTGGACAGATGTCATTTTGCGTTTAAATATAGCGCTTTCAGCGCAGAAAGAACTGTGCCGTAAGAATTAATGTAATACTGTTGTCGCGCTTTGTCCAAAGAATAGCGACAGATGATGTGGTCTTCGTCAGGTATTCTCGGGGTTTATAGCGCATTTAGCCTCCGTACACCAACACAATGCCGCGCTTGTTTGGACAGCAAATTTCATCAATAAGGGTTTCGAAAAACTATTCATTCTAGTTATCATCGCATTACTCTGTTGGAGTTTAGGCCGAGATGATTGTAAATTTAACCGATTTCACACAATTTTGGGCGGATGCTAGTCGTGTGCTGATAGTCTTCCAAGAGAGAAGCTGTTCTTGAACGCTGTAGTGTAGCCCTATACCTACTCGTTGCCCAACTTTCTCCGCCGCAGAGTAGAGAGTGTCATAGGATTCTTCCAAATAAGTTAGACTTTATTGTACCGAAATGAATGAGTAGAGTCTTTTAGAGCGCCGCGATTTTGATATATCGCTTCAGTAGGGAGATACACAGAAGTTCTTTGGAACCCGATTTAAGCAAAGTCCTCACATTCCAAGGCGCTATGTTCTGCATTTGTATCAATAGTATAAGCTGTTTTGCTGCAATTAGCTTATTTTTCACACTGCCGGTGACCGAACGGTTACCCGAGATGCGGTAGCATGTCTTTGATTCGACGTATTACTTTCCATTAAGGTTTCAGGAGGTTCTACGAGGCTTTCGAAGTCCCCAGCCTGCTGATAAACCAACAGTAGTTGACTTTTTATCGAGATTTTTACCAACTATCTCGAATGCTAGTTTTAAAGCCCACGCATTTGGCCCTTCGCATTCGAGCTTGCTACACGGCATGCCCTGGCATTTTCTACGAGGAGAGGCATGGGAACACCTAACCCCGACCTGCGCCTACACATAGGCATCCGATTTTAGCTGGAGCACACATCCCTATCCCATGGTATGCGTTATCCTTAAGAGGACTGCACCACGCACAGATCCTGAGACAACTATTCCGGACAGGGCGCCTTGAATGGTTTGCAAGCAAGAACAAGATTCGGAGCCATATATACAATATATATGGTTGTGTGGTGCAGTGGTTCGAGCGCAGGTCTCACAATCATAAGTAACTGTATTCGAGCCCGCCTGTGTGCATAATCTTAGTAGTGCCCACTGTACTACCATCGGTGCCCACTGTACTCCCATTGGTGCCCACTGTACTCCCATGGGTGCCTTCTGTATTACCATTGGTACCCACTGAACTCCCATTGGTTCAAACTGTACTCCCATTAGTGCCCACTGTACTCCCGTTGGTTCCCATTGTATTACCATTTGTGTCCACTGTACTCTCGTTGGTGCGTTCCCATTAGCGCCCACTGTACTCCCATTGGTACCCACTGTACTGTTTTGGTGGTTTGACGTTCGTGGATCCCAAACAATGCTACATGCAGAACAAACGTTTGTTAAGATTCTTTGAAGGTCTTTTAATTCAAATCTATTTTCCTAACAGCCATACTTAAGCCATGAGTATTGCTGGGTCTTCCAATACATCTTTTTGTCAAGTTTTATTTTCAAGTATTTTTACTGGTTAAGAGAGTCAAATAATTTTATTGTCAATTACAAGTCAAACTATGCCACGAGTTTTATCTACAAAGAATTCCCGTCGTTGCGCGCCGTACTAAATGAAAACATCTAATGCCTGGTTTGGGCAACGGAACTATTGCGTTAAAGGTATTTCTCCACTATTCATTTTTGATAGCAATTAAAATAATGACTTTAGTTTTTTAAATGTGGAAAATTTATTTGGTGACACTCGCTAACTAAAGCACTGAAGTTACATGGCAAATTTACCCGGGCAATGTAGATTTTTTTTGCGCCAAAAAGAATCACTAATGGGTACACATCAGGATTTGTTCTGCTTGTCAAGCAGTCAAGTTTACCCAAATGAAAACTTGGAGCAAAAATTTCACAAGGCGAATTTATCCAGGCAATGTAAAGCCAAATCGCAGAATTTTAATTAAAAATTGTCCCACCCTACTACGCCTACTACCTTGCCCTCCTCTTCCGCTCGCAGTCGATACTTGGTGCTTATGATGATGGGGCTGGTTTTCGTTTTGGCCCGCATACGACGGTGTCTGTAATTGTCAAGTATTCTTCGACGCTTGGGCTATTTGTCGAGCCCTAAGGCATGACATCGGACTTAAGAAGCAATTTTTCGGCCATCGATACTCCGCGTTGTTGCTTCGTTTGTAATATCTGTAGCCAATTTTGGAGCGTATCTTCCTTTTTTTCCGCTTTTCCTCGCCTAATCGAACTACACATGACACCGGACTGAGGAAACAATTCCGGCCACGACGTTCTCGTTCGCTTAGATCATCTTCGTATACGGGTTCGGATACGCTGTCGAGTTGTTCAATCGGTTCAACACCTCGGCTATAAAAGCATAAAATTTAAAATTTTCTTTTAATTTCTTAATATCACAACAATAAGCGTTTTATTTTCGTTTCAAGGCAATGAGAACTGATCTGCTAATGGTAATTGAAACACTTGCCGTTAGTCGTTGTATAATTTCGGTCTTTAACATTTTGTTCCACAAATATCTCTTCAGTACAACCAGAATGTTTAGGTTAAATCAGTTTTACGGTGTTTTACTGTGTACATCAGTTGTTAATAAACTAATATAAAAATTCTCAAATCGCCTTCATATTGAATTTCGGTCAAAACTTGACTTAAACTTGATTAAAATTTGTAATGGAAAAATATAGTGAATTGCAAGGCTACAAAATTTGAGAACAAAATTTGAACTAAAAATATTTCAGGTCACGCACCTTCGTAGATAGATTGCTAAAAGAATACCATTGCATAGTTTGAACTGTGGTCACACGTTCAAATTTGTCAAAAATGCGAGAAAGATGTTTTCAAATTTTGATAAAATTCGATCAAAAATTCCACCAATATAAAATAATATCTGTTTATCCCAGAGTAGCAACCAAAGCAGCGAAAGCAACTACTAGCAATCATAACAATATAGGAGCATTCCAAACACAGTTGACTTATGATTTTAGATCGCTGTATAGTATTGTTGTCGAATAAATATTGCAAATATGAGTTGCTAGTACTTATATATAATCGACAATATCTGTCCACAATAAATTTAATCACATGGTTTGAGCCCAACTGACAAGTTCAAATCAGACTAAAACTCAACTCGACAAATAGAATCTTTACGAAAAGAAATAGACAATTTTGCATCACCAGCAAAGCAATAAAAGACACAATTACGCTCAAATTACGAATAAATAGTACCTTCATAGCAGGAATAATTTAGGAGAGAATCATACGTTGGGGTACTCCAGAGACAACATTAACAGTGTTAGATTTAGCTTGATCAATACTAACAAGCCAACTACAAAGGTATGACCAAAACCAAGATAATTATTTTCCTCTGATTCCACGTGATCTCAAAACTGGGAGACATTTCGGAGTGACAAACCCTGTCAAAAGCTATAATGGTGACGGAATAAATGGCATCACTATGAAGTCTCATATCTAAAGACGATAACAGACCGCATCGGGCGACCAGTATGTCTCAGATATTCTCTAAACGCGACTCGATAAATATACATTTTGCGTTTAAAATTTGTGTCACGGAGTAAAGGCATGGCAAACGCAATTACGCATTACGGGAAATAGTGTGTCACAAGAAGTGGTTACGACATTTCTAGACTTCGTTTCCAAAGTTCTACCTCAACTATTGTTTCTAAAAAAGAATGTCCTCAATATTTTGATTGAAGTAATCGCTACTTGAATGAGCTATTGATGGTCAAATATCAATCACTAAGCTAATATTTGACACAGTTTTTACTACAAAAACAAACACCGTGGGAGGCAAAACTTACCCGTTCACTCGGACCAACTGTAATCCACTGCCGGGCACACTTCGTACGTGGTGAGTCCCAGTATGACCCAGTTCGATAAGTTGAACGAGTAAAAGTGCAGCCCCAATGTTTATAATTGTTATAATAGGAATCGATCTGCCCATAGAAGTTATAATTTACGAATTAAGAAGAACTATTTTTCTAAATTCTAAACAAAACACGCCAACCTAGAAATTTAAGTAGTTATAAAAAAACCAAAACTGCTTCAACATAGGTTGAGTTCAGTATGGAATTGTATTTAGAACAGGGATCGATACTGAAACGAATACATATTTCACCTCCTCAAATATATCAAATGTTTCCTTAAAACGCATGAGGTCGTGTCGCTAAGCGAAATACCGAAAGAAATGACATTTATATTAAACAAAAGCATAGCCGATCTGACCAGAAGACATAAAATTTTTGCTCTTATATCGATTTTTGGCTGCCGCGCACCGTGTAATGGATGATTAGGTTGTCAGAGTGCACCCAAATGTGTTCTAATTCTTTGTGTTGTCTATCAAACACGCGAAATTGATCCAATAACTCCAAATTGTTCATTCACAGAACAGAACTCACCCGACCTTCGGCCCACCCGACAAAGAACACCGTTGTTTGAGATACAATAAGATGTTTGTCTGAAATTAGCAAACACGCGAAATTCTATTTCAGAAACTCCTAAACATAGTATATGTATTATTGTACAGAAATTATACAGAAACTTTAATATCACCTTGTTATAAAATCTTCTAGATTTTCTGGGCCCCAGAGAACCCGATGTTCGAAACATCAGATCCGATTATCAACTGTGCTTAGCTCCGCTTAGAATAGAATAGAAATATACATTTTATTAAGATGTTTCTCTGAAATTAGCAAACACGCGAAATTCTATTTCAGAAACTCCTAAACATAGTATATGTATTATTGTACAGAAATTATACAGAAACTTTAATATCACCCTGTTATAAAATCTTCTAGATTTTCTGGGCCCCAGAGAACCCGATGTTCGAAACATCAGATCCGATTATCAACTGTGCTTAGCTCCGCTTAGAATAGAATAGAAATATACATTTTATTAAGATGTTTCTCTGAAATTAGCAAACACGCGAAATTCTATTTCAGAAACTCCTAAACATAGTATATGTATTATTGTACAGAAATTATACAGAAACTTTAGTATCACCCTGTTATAAAATCTTCTGAAATATATATTTTCTGTGCTCTATTTTTATAGATTTATCCAGAGAACCCGATGTTCGAAACATCAGAATACATCCGATTATCAACTGTGCTTAGCTCCCTGATAATGAAATTACATTTTATAGATGTTTCTGAAATTAGCAAACACGCGAAATTTTATTTCAGCAAGTTGGAAACATAGTATATGTATTATTGTACAGAAATTATACAGGTCAGATTCACCTGCTTATAAATCTTCTAAGATTTTTTGTAAACTTATAGAACCGATGTTTGAAACATCAGATCCGATTATCAACTGTGCTTGCCGGATACCGAATAGAAATATACATTTTATTAAGATGTTTCTCTGAAATTAGCAAACACGCGAAATTCTATTTCAGAAACTCCTAAACATAGTATATGTATTATTGTACAGAAATTATACAGAAACTTTAATATCACCCTGTTATAAAATCTTCTAGATTTTCTGGGCCCCAGAGAACCCGATGTTCGAAACATCAGATCCGATTATCAACTGTGCTTAGCTCCGCTTAGAATAGAATAGAAATATACATTTTATATAATTGCCCTGGTGGCCATCAAGAAGAGACACAAAATTCTCAAATCAAAACCCGCCCACCCGTTCCATTGTTACGCAAATTATAGTTTGAGATAAACCAGAATTCGCTGAATTCTAATTTAATTGTAATTGAGCTCTGTATTGTGGCGACACTGAAAGATTTGAAATATTGCTTGCTCTAAGTTTCAATTCAGCTTGATGAGCAAGCCGAGCCGAGCTATTTTTACAAGGAGGCAGCACAGGAACGCTGAGTCAAGTACATACAT
>JASANE010027900.1:0-15127 GCA_030248225.1 Trileptium ribeirensis
GTTGTAGGCGTTGTATAATAGGTAAAATAATTGCAGACATGGAATCCATTGTTAATAACAAACAATTTTGGCCCAAGAAAACCATGAAGGGTCGGAAATAAAATGCAGGCCATGCCGTTCTCGATATACTTCGCCTAAGCCTTAATCCTAGCCTAAGATAAGTTCCTTATATGAGACATACACTAAGCCTAAGTCGGAGGCTGCACACACACCCACGAACCCACCGCTCTAAGTTGTTCTTTTTTCTAATGGTATAACGTACTTAGGTCAGGGTTACTTGGGCCACAATATTTGTAGATCCCTCTATGCTGACGAGGCTGCAGCGCGGTGAGCTACTCATAAAGTGGGCGGCATCTACCGGAAAATTGGGGAAGCATCGTTATGGCAGTATCTTTTTCTCAAATAGAGGCAGAACCCAGCCTGCATCCCCTTCCGCGTGCTGCGCCACTGTGACAAGTATGCATTGGATATATTTGAATGTTAAGTATGATTATATAACAAAGATTTGAAGGGCGCGCATATTCTGAGCCCGCTTCATTATTATCTCTGTTTAAATTAATGCAAGTAATTCGAAGTAAAGTGCAATAATATGAATGATTTGTACACTGCAAAACCATTGTAGCAAACTTGGCTTAGAACTCGCTCAAATTGAGGCAGGACCCAAGAGGCTTAGAATAAGCCAAATTCATCTAAGTGATTTTGCAGTGTACGGTTGAATGCTCATATTCACAACTCGATAAGCTCGATCGATGCAAATAATTCTACTACAAATTCTTAACCAGAGCAAAAGTTTAGCTCTTTAAATTTTAAAATAGTACGGGAGCGATCAATAAATTTGTGAAAGCGGTTAAAATTCGGGAAACATCACCCATGAATCACGTAGATCTGGCCCATCTAATAAAATTTTATATAAAAGTTATTTGGATTGTTATTGTGATCAGACACGTATCTACTGTCTGATATGACTTTCATATTGCTTACGAGTTTCTTGGCTGTGAAGTTTTTTTCACATTAAAACTCACCTTCCCGAGTTTGAGCATCTTTTCATTACCCATTCGTTGGTCAAGTTTAAATTTATTTAAAAGGTATGGGCTGTATATTGAAATGGGCGAATAACATATCTATCATCCAAACTATTGTAGCATCTTACTACGCTAGCATATATAGCGTAGCTGAACACGCTGTGATCGGGACCTGTGGTGTAATGGTAGCGCGTTAGTCATGCAATCTAGAGACCCGGGTTCGAATCCCGGCTGGTCCAATGTATGATCGCTCGTGGATATTTTCAGTTGGTGAACCCGACGTGACCCCTGCATGGAGTTTCTTCATACCGCCAGAGCTCAACGAATGCTCACTCCGCGACTCCGCAGGGGAGTTATGTAGCATCTCACTACGCTAGCATATAATAGCGTAACTGAACACGCTGTGATCGGACCTGTGGTGTAATGGTAGCGCGCTAGTCTTGCAAGCTAGAGATCCGGGTTCGAATCCCGGCTGGTCCAATGTATGATCGCTCGTGGATATCTCAACAATAATCTAGGAATTATGTAGTGTCTTATAATTGTCGAGTGCTTATGTACTTTTGGTGAAGATATATAATAATTATAGAAATAATAAAATATATTAAATTAAAGAAATTACACTTTGAAAATCTATAGAGTTATTATATAACAGCGTGGAAGTTCGTGTTTGATCGACAAAGTATATTTATCTATCATGGTTTCTTTAAGCCGCCAGGCTGGGACATTGTATTTCGCTTTCGTTAATGCCCTTTGCCTAAATCATCGCTGCACACAATACAATGTTGTGTTATAGCCAGCCTATTTTATTCTGTGCAATAAAGTTGTGATAAAGCAACTGGGTTACAATGCACTGCGTTGAAATCATTAGATTTAGATGTGGCAACTGTAGTTGCTGCATCGTATAAAAGTGAAACCTGGATCAACGCAACTTTATGTATACGTCAACCAAAATGATATTAATATTGTCAACATAAGTGCTTTTCTTCAAATTTGTTTTGTCTTCATGTGGTCACTAAACTGCTTGAAATCATGCAGTATATCTTCACTCAGCGAGTCATTGAAAGCCAGCAACAAATGGGTAAACGATGAGAAGCCAGAGAAAATCATTACGGCTGCAGCTACTCCCAAAAATAACAATTCACCTTGTGAGTGATCAGATGCAATTAGACCTGTTTTGAACCATGCCAAACTGTTCTTAGCCTGTCAATTCCCAATTCTCGTGTTTTGAACCATGCCAAAATGTTCTTAGCCTGTCAATTTAATTCCCAATAACACGAATAAAACACTAGGAGGAATCGTGTTTTGAACCATGCCAAACTGTTCTTAGCCTGTCAATTTTAATTCCCAATAACACGAATAAAACACTAGGAGGAATCGTGTTTTGAACCATGCCAAAATGTTCTTAGCCTGTCAATTTTAATTCCCAATAACACGAATAAAACACTAGGAGGAATCGTGTTTTGAACCATGCCAAACTGTTCTTAGCCTGTCAATTTTAATTCCCAATAACACGAATAAAACACTAGGAGGAATCGTGTTTTGAACCATGCCAAACTGTTCTTAGCCTGTCAATTTTAATTCCCAATAACACGAATAAAACACTAGGAGGAATCGTGTTTTGAACCATGCCAAACTGTTCTTAGCCTGTCAATTTTAATTCCCAATAACACGAATAAAACACTAGGAGGAATCGTGTTTTGAACCATGCCAAAATGTTCTTAGCCTGTCAATTTTAATTCCCAATAACACGAATAAAACACTAGGAGGAATCGTGTTTTGAACCATGCCAAACTGTTCTTAGCCTGTCAATTTTAATTCCCAATAACACGAATAAAACACTAGGAGGAATCGTGTTTTGAACCATGCCAAAATGTTCTTAGCCTGTCAATTTTAATTCCCAATAACACGAATAAAACACTAGGAGGAATCGTGTTTTGAACCATGCCAAAATGTTCTTAGCCTGTCAATTTTAATTCCCAATAACACGAATAAAACACTAGGAGGAATCGTGTTTTGAACCATGCCAAACTGTTCTTAGCCTGTCAATTTTAATTCCCAATAACACGAATAAAACACTAGGAGGAATCGTGTTTTGAACCATGCCAAACTTGTTCTTAGCCTGTCAATTTTAATTCCCTATAAAAACGAGAAAACACTAGGAGGAATCGTGTTTTTGAACCATGCCAAACTGTTCTTAGCCTGTCAATTTTAATTCGGGGACCAATAACACGAATAAAACACTAGGAGGAATCGTGTTTTGAACCATGCCAAACTGTTCTTAGCCTTTCAATTTTAATTCCCAATAACACGAATAAAACACTAGGAGGAATCGTGTTTTGAACCATGCCAAAAATGTTCTTAGCCTGTCAATTTTAATTCCCAATAACACGAATAAAACACTAGGAGGAATCGTGTTTTGAACAATGCCAAAATGTTCTTAGCATGTCAATTTTAATTCCCAATAACACGAATAAAACACTAGGAGGAATCGTGTTTTGAACCATGCCAAACTGTTCTTAGCCTGTCAATTTTAATTCCCAATAACACGAATAAAACACTAGGAGGAATCGTGTTTTGAACCATGCCAAAATGTTCTTAGCCTGTCAATTTTGATTCCCAATAACACGAATAAAACACTAGGAGGAATCGTTCAAAAATATCTTTATCTAAATATTTAAAATGTTTAAAATTTTGTTTAAATGTTTAAAATCGGCAATGGTTTTAACCCTTTAGTTCGTAAATTGACACATTTGTCACAACGTTCATTATGTCGTTAGTTGGATACTGAGTTTGTCGTTTGGCGTGCGTTCTCACCGTTGCTTAAGGAACCTCGCAACAGCTGCTAAATAGTGAAATGGTTTGCGTACCAGACGAGCGTCCGAGAAATCCAGCTTCAATCCGTATTTGGAAAATATGATTGTACAACATACGCTTTGGTTTGACAACGACATGGCTAATGGCCTAATATTACTTTTGTTGTGACCGTGAGAACACTGCCTATTTCGGCCGCATAAATACTTTAAACATCGCCAGATTATAAGAATGTAATAAATAATCTTACATATATAACACAATAGTTGCCTTTAGTTTCTATTCCATGTTTTAGGTGCTGTGTGCATTGTAAGATTGTCGGTATGCGTTTGTACTTTTATAGGGTAAAAATGGAACCACATCAGTCCAAGCGTTTTCAAATTCAATTTTAAATTTTCAAATTTAAATGAGTTTTTGACCTAACAATTGGGTTTATTTGGGCCGAGATGTATCTTAATTTTACAATGGCGTATCCTGGATTGCCCGAAATGCTGAGGCGAAGTTCACACAAATGGGTGCCCCACTCCTCACACCAGTTGCGCCGGATACTTGTCCTTCACCCCAGAGGTTCCATGGGAAAAATTTTTAGCAATACTAGAAAAATTTTAGGGCGATGTGAGTAACGAGGGTAGAGAAAATTTTTGGTTCACTACGATGACTTACCCCCGCCGTGACCATTTACCCACTGAACCGGCTAACCTTGTGCGACTATGTATGTTCCGATGCGGGAGGAGGGTACAGCCCATGGATCCTCCGCCCTGGATCCGCCCTTGTTTATTTATTACCCCTCAAAAATATGGAACCAAGGAGAAATGACGAAGCATCACTACACAAGCCATATAAAGTCGTAGGGTTTGGGAACCATTTTGACTGATCATTGTGATACCTACCAACGGACTTAAGCTTCGATATGAAACATCTATATTTATGCAGATTGGGTCTCAAATTCCATGGTTATATAAAAACATTTTATGAGGCCCTGCTCGAAGTGTTTCAAGCGATATTACTGCTATAAACAAGCCACCTAAAGTAGTGAGCACATATTTTGAGCCAAATCATTCTGTTATAATAAAATCAAGTTACTTCTTGAACAATTTTAAAAAATACTTTAATACATACTCTTATAATGTAAGACGCTTAAGCAAAAGCTAGGCACGCAGTTGGATTAAAGAAATCTTCGGTACATTCTGGGTTTTCGATTTTGTAACTGTAAAACATTTATTTGATAATGAATGGCAACCTCGTCTATACGCAAATATGCTCAAGGTTCGAGTCCCTGGAGAGTGTGGCCGACTCCTCGGAGAGGGAGGTGTGGGCCTTCGACCGTCCAAGGTGGGGCTTCAGCCGGACTGTGGGAGACCGAGTTTGGCGTCTTCCGCGCTTGTGGCGCGGCCGGATTTGCCGACTTGTCGGAGAGGGATTTACGAGTCAGGAGGATGTCTACAAAGTAGGTAGTGCGCGAGTATATCATGACAGTTTATCTCAGTTGAAGGAACTAGAAAGTGAAACGTTGAATTGTATTTTAATTTAAAAAAAATTCTTTACATTTAGTGAAAACGAAACCATATAGACTCTGAAATAAAGAGTATATATAAGCAATATAATAAATATGAGTGATGTCATGCATAAAATGAAGATTATAGTACCTTATTCTTTTAAGATCATCAGTATCCACGTGTGTAAAAATACATTTTAACAGATTTTTGCACGTATCAAATGTAACTTTTTTATTATTCAGGAACAGGTCCACATCGCAGTTGTTCAAAATTATAATAGCCCAAGTAACCCTGAGGAGTGTTACAAAGCTAGAAAAGGAACAGCCTAGACCGGGCGGCGGAAGTACTCCGAATTTGCCTTAGGCTTAGAGTATGTCTCATATAAGGACCTTAGCTTATGCTAAGACTTAGTATATCGAGAATGGCCTAGGCTGCATTTTATTTACGTCCCTCCGATTTACTTTGGCCAAAGCGATTACATATATTATCCTTCAAATAAAAATAAATGTCAGACCCTTACGTAGAAAATCTTTTCTAGCTGCTTAGTTTCTCCCGCCAACACCTTGTTCGATTTTTCCGGGTGTATTTAAGCGCCATCAAGCTTCTACACCGAAACCTTTCACTTGCGGTATATTCCTATTCAGTCAAATTGTCAATTTGACGAATTAAAGCTACAATTGCAGTTTGGCGCTGTCTAAAACTCCAGTTGTAGTTTAATCCAGTCCAAATTGTAATTCGCGGTTTTGTTGCTGTAATGACGCCATAAACTGAACCATGAATTGGAGTCTGAACCCGATCAAACTACAATTGTAGTTTAGACCGGCAGGCCAAACTGTATTATAGTTCTGACCAGTCAAATTGGCAATTTAACTAAATTGATGTTTGGACTGCGACATATACATTTAATTTGTGGGCCTCAAAAATTTATAGATTTTTCAAAACGAAGAATCAGTCAGTAGGATAATAGTCTAATAGCGCATATTTGTCCAGTAATTGGCAATTTGACTAAATTGATGTTTGGACTGCGACATATACATTTAATTTGTGGGCCTCAAAAATCTATAGATTTTTCAAAACGAATAATCAGTCAGTAGGATAATAGTCTAATAGCGCATATTTGTCCAGTAATTGGCAATTTGACTAAATTGATGTTTGGACTGCGACATATACATTTAATTTGTGGGCCTCAAAAATTTATAGATTTTTCAAAACGAAGAATCAGTCAGTAGGATAATAGTCTAATAGCGCATATTTGTCCAGTAATTGGCAATTTAACTAAATTGATGTTTGGACTGCGACATATACATTTAATTTGTGGGCCTCAAAAATTTATAGATTTTTCAAAACGAAGAATCAGTCAGTAGGATAATAGTCTAATAGCGCATATTTGTCCAGTAATTGGCAATTTGACTAAATTGATGTTTGGACTGCGACATATACATTTAATTTGTGGGCCTCAAAAATTTATAGATTTTTCAAAACGAAGAATCAGTCAGTAGGATAATAGTCTAATAGCGCATATTTGTCCAGTAATTGGCAATTTGACTAAATTGATGTTTGGACTGCGACATATACATTTAATTTGTGGGCCTCAAAAATCTATAGATTTTTCAAAACGAATAATCAGTCAGTACGATAATAGTCTAATAGCGCGTACCTGTCCAGTAAAACATTAATGCATCTATAAATGTCACTGAAGTGTTCTGTATAAATTGCTTTTTGATAAATGTTTTAGAACGAAAATTGATAATTCTTTATAACATTTTGCCGCTTTTCAAACATCCAATTATTAAAACATCCAGCTTAGACAACTTGAAATCCAATGCTATTTGTTTATTTAATTTATGTTGCTAAAAGCTATTTTTATTGTCAGCCATATTTCGACGCCAAACGCCTACCATATCTGAGTCTTTTTCTGTACAATTTCTCTAAACTCCGATAGTAAAACATTGAGTCAAAACTAACTCAGTGCAGTTGGAGTCAAGCTGCCTCAAGGTCAACGACCAATAGCTCAGATTTTGACTCAGTCTCTGAGCCAATAATTCTATCAGGCAGTGAATGAGTCCATCTTTGACTCAGTACCTATGTGCCAATAATTATTTTATGAGGCAATATTAAGTGAGTCCTTCTGTGACACTGTTTAGGCCAATAATTTTATGAGACAGTGAGTGAGTCAATCTTTGACTCGGTCTGAGCCAATAATTCTACGAGGCAGTAATGAGTTCATCTTTATCTCAGTCTGGGTCAATAAACCTATGAGGCAGCTAGCGAGTCAATCTTTGACGCAGTCTGAGCCTATAATTCTATGAGGCAGTAAGTGAGTCCATCTTGGATCCCGTCTGAGCCAATAATCCTTTGACGCAGCAAGTGAGCCAGTCTTTGACTCAATCTCAGCCAATAAACCTATGAGGTAACTAATGAGTCAATCTCTGAATCAGTTTGAGCCAATAATTCTATCAGGCAGTAAGTGAGTCAATCTTTGATCCTTTCTTACTCAATAATTCTATGAAGCAATATTAGATGAGTCCATCTTTGACTTAGTCAGAGCCAATTTAATTCCATGAGGTAGTAAAGTAGCCCATCTTTGACTCATTCCCAGCCAATAATTCTATGAGGCAGCAAGTGAGCCAGTCTTTGACTCAATCTGAGCCAATAATTCTATGATCAGTAAGTGAATCCACCTTTGACTCAATCTGGGCCAATAGTTCTATGAGACAGTAAGTGAGTCCATCTTTGACTTATTTTGGAATTATAATTCTATGAGGCAGTAAGTGTGTCCATCTTTGACTCAATCTGAGCCAATAATTTTATGAGGCAATAATTGAGTCCACCTTTGACTCAGTCTGAGCCAATAATTTTATCACGCAGTAAATGAGTTCATCTTTGACTCAGTCAGAGCCAATTTAATTCTATGAGGCTATAAGGTAGTCCATCTTTGGCTTAGTCTGAGCTAATATTTATATGACGCAGTAAATAAGTTCATTTTTGACTCAGTCTGGGCCAACAATTATTCTATAAAGCAATATTAACTGAATATTTCTTGGAGACTGTCTAGGCCAATAATTGTATGAGACAGTGCGTCTATCTTTGACTCAGTCAGAGCAAGTAATTCTATGAGGCAGTAAGGCAGTCCATCTTTGACTCAGTGTGAGCCTGTAATTCTATGAGGCAGTAGGTTAGTTCATCTTTGACTTCTGAGCGACTAATTCTATGAGGCAATAAGTGACTTCATTGTTGACTCAGTCTGAACCAATAATTCTATTAGGCAGTAAGTGAGTCATCTTTGGTTCAGTCAGAGCCAATTTAATTCTATGAGACAGTGGGGTAGTCAGCTTATCTATGACTCAGTCTCAGCCAATAATTCTATGAGGCAGCATGTAAGCCAGTCTTTTACTCATTCTGGGTCAATAATACTGTGGGGCTGGATGTGATTTGATATTTGACCAGAGTAAGCCAATAATTCTATGAGGCAGTAAATAAATCCATCTTTGTCTCAGTCAGAACCAATAATTTTATCAATCAGCAAGTGAGACCATCTTTGGCTCAGTCTGGGCCAATATTTACATGAAGCAGTACGTAAAATCATTATTGATTCAGTCTAGGCCAATAATAATTCTATGACGTAATATTAAGTGAGTCCTTCTTTGACACTGTCTAGGCCAATAATTCTGTGAGAAAGTACGCGAGTCTATCTTTGACTCAGGCACAGGCAGTAATTCTATGAAGAAGTAGGTGAGTTCATCTTTTACTTCTGAGCGAATAATTCTATGAGGCGATAAGTGAGTTCATTGTTTGCTCAGTCTGAACCAATAACTTTATTAGGCAGAAAGTGAATCCATCTTTGGCTCAGTCTGGGTCAGTAATTCCGTGAGGCATTAAAATGAAGTCCATCTTTGATTCAATCAGAGCCAATTTAATTCTACGATGCAGTAAGGTACTCAGTCCATCTTTTACTCAGGCTCAGACAATAATTCTATGAGGCAGCAAGTGAGCCAATCTCTGGCTCAGTTTGAGCGAATAATTATATGATGCAACCGGTAAGTCCATCTTTAACTCAGTTTGAGCCAATAATTCTATAAGGCAGTAAGTGAGTTTATCCTTGACTCAGCCTGAGCCAATAATTCTATGAGTCACTAAGTGATTTCATCTTCAACTCAGTCTGTAGCATTCTACGAGGCAATAAGTAAGTCCCTCTTTGGCTTAATCTGAGCCAATAATCCTATTGGGCAGTAATATCCATAAAGCAGTAAATGAGTTCATCCTTGACTCAGTCAGAGCCAATTTAATTCTATGAGTCTACAAGGTAGTCCGTCTGAGTTAATAATACTATGAAACAGCAAGTGAGTCAATCTTTAACTCAGTCCGAGCCAATAACTTTATGAGGCTGTAAGTGAATTCATCTTTGACCAGTCTGAGCCAGTAATGCATCATTTGCACCTATGGTCGAATTCTATCACGCAGTCAATTCCGGCTCGAGACCAAACGGAAGAACCACATCCGACAATTCATAAATAATGCATGAGTAAACTTAAGCTGCACAATTTACCATCCTCTTTTTTTCAAAAGCAATTGCCATTTAGTTGTTCACTGGACACAAATTTCATTTTTGCATTAAATAACAGTAAATTAATCCGTTTCAGATTTCATACATTATAATTTGACAATGTTCGCGAACACATTAGTGTTAAAGTACAGGGGCCGAATTGCATTCGCTAATCGCGAAATCGGATACAGTTTTTGAAATCCGAGTTTTATTCCCTAAGACTGTTTTGTACACGGTGTCAAAAGAGGATAGTTGGGGGCGCATCATATGTTGACTGGTGCATAAAATTAATAGCTAATCTATGCTTTTATGTTTGTACGAGTCGGCAGCGGTTATGTCTCATGGTTTGATAGCCGAGGCGGACTGCTAAAAATATTTATTACATTCAATTTAGCAGATTGTGTTACAGGGAAAATATTTAGCTCTGGCACAAAAAAAGCAAGATTAGTAGTAATTAAAGCAAAACACATAAATGCAGGTAAAATAAATACGTAAATATCGCTATTTTCAAAAATTTCTCTTAAGCACCTTTTACAAGCCAACATAGTAGCTATGCAAAACACGCTCTTTCATACATAAAAATTATGCTATTGTAACTGGAAGGATGTTTTACGAATATATTACCATATGTAACACCAATTTCCACTTTTTCGTGATTTTCCATTGTCGTCGTATATTTCTGGATTTTAAAGCCTTGTGGCTATCAGCTTCGCCTCGCTTTACTGTTAGCTAATATATTTGTAGGGTCTGGCTCTACCCAAAAAATGCCACATCGCGGCTAGCCAAGCTTGGCTTTAAAGCGGCGGCAGACTGTGGCAAAATCCGGCTCTGCCGCACACATATTAAGGTAAATGATGCATAATTGTATGAGGCAGTAAATGAGACCATCTTTGACGCGGTCAGAACGTGTTTTATAATTCTATGAAGCACCAAGTGACCAATCTTTAACTCAGTCTGAGCCAATAATTCTATGAGGCAGCTGAGACCATCTTTGACTCAGTCTAAGCCAATAATTCTATAAGGCAGCATAGTAAGTTCATCTTTGACACAGTTTGAGCCAATACTTTTATGAGGCAGTAGGTGAGCCCATCTTTTACTCAGTCTGAGCCAATAATTCAATAAAGCAGTAAGTGAATCCATCTTTGACTCAATATGGGCCAGAGATTATGTGAGGCAGTAAGGTAGTCAGCCCATCTATGATTCAGTATCAGCCAGTAATTCTAATACGCAGCAAGTGAGCCAATCTTGGACTCAGTCTGAGCCAACAATTCTATTCGGCAGTAATTGAGTCCATCTTTTACTCAGTCTGAGCCAATTTAATTATATTAGGCAGTAAGGTAGCTAGCCCATCTATGACTTAGTCTCAGCCAATAATTATATGAGGCAGCAAGTGAACCAATCTTGACTCAGTCTGAGCCAATGACTCTATGAGGCAGTAAGTAAGCTCATTTTTGACTCAGTCGGAGTTAACAATTCTATGACGCAGTAAGCTGTTCATCTTTGACTCAGTCTGCGTCAATGATTCTATAAGACAGTAGCTGAGACCATCTATGACTCACTCTGAGCCGATAATTTCATAAGAAAGCAAAAGAGGGTACACCTTTGACTCAGTCTAAGCCAATGTAATTATATGAGGCAGTAGGTGATTTCATGATTTCATATTTGACTTAGCATAAGTTTGTTTTGCCTCCCTCTGTGTCAGAATTGAACCATTTAGTTAAAATTGATGTAATTTTTACTGATTCAATTTGTCACTGACCCAGTTGAGTCAAATTTGACTCAATGACTTTAATACAGCATAGTCCTCGACATTAACCACCGTTTTGTATTTGCTTAAGCTTGCCAACTTGATGGTAAAGAACAATATTTAGCCAAATTCACCGGATGTATATGATTAAATATTACCGAAAAAATTAAGAATTATAAAGCATTAATACTACAGTAATATAATCTTTATAATGACTTAATAAAGTAATTAGACCTGTAACGGGACCGTTCACGCCTGTTACGTGAGCTCGTACTTCCATCGAGATCCGTCATGGACTCAACAACGCCAAAATTCCAGATACTTAACGCCCCAACACGTTTTGATTTCGCATCCCGTCATTTGAACCCGACCCCCATAGCGCCATGAGTTCGTACTGCCTTGGTATAACCGTCTCCGACCTTTGTCCATCATTATGTCGTATGTCTCCATGTATGCACTATTAACAGCTTTCCATGTCGTTATGTTTATTTGTCGAATATCCTATGCTTTCGTATTCATGCATGTGTTGGATTCAGGAGATGTGTCAAAGAATGAGGGAAATTGCAATCAAAATGTGTGTAATCAGTCGTCCTTTTGTTTGTGTCTTCTTTGTTTTCTGTGTGTGTCTTGTATCTCTTCTTTTCCTTCTTGGTCTCTCTCCTCTTTTTTGTTTTCCTTTCTCATCTGTCCTTCTTTTTCGTCTGCCTTCTAACTTTAAGAAATATTAAAAAAATATAAATAGTATCTTTATATATATATATATATATATATATATATATATATATATATATATAAATATATATATATATATATATATATATATATATCTAGAAGGTACGATACAGATAAAGTATCAGCTAACATATAATGGCTCGTTTACGTTAATTTGTGAGCGCCGTGACCTAGCTATGTCTCAACAGTCTAGTTTCGCTTGTTGGGACAATCAACTGTCACGGCTGACTATCTGTTTTGTCCGCATTTACTTAGCTAGTTGCGTTTGATAAGCTGGGCGTCATGGCAGACTGGACTGGACAAATAGATGAGTCTCGGCGCACTATTGCCGCGCAGGGCAGCTGCCAAATTTAAATTTCGCGCATTTGACGACTGCTATAATTAAATTTCCCGCGCTGGACAGCTGCCAAAATTTAAATTTCTCGCACTGGACAACTGCTAAAATTTGAATTTACCACGCTGGACAGCTGCCAAAATTTTAATTTCCCGCACTGGACAACTGCCAAAATTTGAATTTTACCACGCTGGACAACTGCCAAAATTTGAATTTCCCGCGCAGCTGCAAAATTTTAATTTGCAGCGTTGGACAGCTGCCAAATTTTGAATTTCCCGCGCTGGACAACTGCCAAAATTTTAATTTCTCGCACTTGACAACTGCCAAAATTTGAATTTCCCGCGCTGGACAACTACCGAAATTTGAATTACCCGCGCTGGACAACTGCAAAATTTGAATTTCCCATACTGGACAACTGCCAAAATTTGAATTTCCCGGCTGGGGAGCTGCCAAAATTTGAAAATCCCGTGCTGCACAACTGCCAAATTTTTAATTTCCTGCGCTGGGCAACTGCCAAAATTTTAATTTCCCGCGCAGCTGGAAAATTCAATTTTGCAGCGTTGGACAGCTGCCAAATTTTGAATTTCCCGCGCTAGACAACTACCAAAATTTAAATTTAACGCACAGAAAAACAGCCAAAATTTGAATTACCAACGATGGACAAGTGCCAAAATTTGAATTTCCCGCGCAGCTGCAAAATTTAAATTTGCAGCGTTGGACAGCTGCCAAATTTTGAATTTCCCGCGCTGGACAACTGCCAAAACTTGAATTTACCGCGCTGGACAACTGCCAAAATTTGAATTACCCGAGCTGGACAGCTGCAAAATTTGAATTTCCCATACTGGACAACTGCCAAAATTTGAATTTCCCGGCTGGGCAGCTGTCAAACTTTAATTTCCCGCGCTACACAACTGCCAAAATTTGAATTTCTTGCGCTGGACAACTGTCAAATTTTGAATTTCCCGCGCTGGACAACTGCCAAAATTTTAATTTCCCGCACTTGACAACTGCCAAAATTTGAATTTCTCATACTGGACAACTGCCAAAATTTGAATTTCTCAAATGGGCAGCTGCCAAAATTTGAATTTCCCGCGCTACACAACTGCCAAAATTTGAATTTCCTGCGCTGGACAACTGCCAAAATTTGAATTTCCCGCACTGGACAACTGCCAAAATTTGAATTTCCCGCGCTGTGTCAAAATTTAAATTTGCCCAGGAAAGGGTTCCGTCCGGTGTTCCGTTGCCTCCTGGCGATGCTGGAGAGGAATTTAACGCAATTCTCCAGACATCCCGATAGATTTCCATGGATGAGTCTGTGAGAATATGTGTTTATGCTGCGGACGTCAGCAATAGTACCAAATATAAAGCGATTTCTTAACAGACAGATAGGTAAACGTTCAATATTTACACGTTTACCTGTAGAAAGTGTGGGAAAATTTTCTGTACAAAATATGGGTCTGTGTTCATGGTATGTCGTACATATTTTGATATTAGTAACAATAGATAATACTTAATAATTTTATAATGATTAATATTTCATTTGAGTATCGTCTGATTTTCAGACGTAAACAAGATAAGTAGGACAGTGGTAACAAAACAATTTCCGTCCAAATATTCCGACTTCTGCCACAGATCTGCATGTTCAGATCTTTTGTTGTCCCATCTTCTTAACAGGACTCTAGTTTATAGCAGACAAGAAGCGCCTCAACTTCCAAAGGTATCCGATTGGCGAAGGGAATGAAAAAACGAAAATGAGGGGCGACGGCAAACCGCCTCCGATTAGACGGCGACTGAATTTTGTACTGTTTAATAGCGATAAAATCATCGAGCTTAGGACGAACACGCTGAAAATACGAATCAGTGGGACTTCGACGCCGCAGAGTTCGGTCAACCCCAGTGGCGTAGCCAGGGGGGGGACATGGGGAATGTCCCCCCTGTCAGGATTTTGCTTCGAGAAATTTTTTGAGCTTCTGGTAAAGCGAAATATTCACCGTTGGTTCACGCTTTACACTGACAAAGTACAAATTTTGCTACTTATCGCTTTCTAAACATAATGCGCAATGGTAGTTGGAATATCGCCGATCGAGGCGCTTCTGTGCATTAATGGTCTGTGCATTATAATTAATTAAGATGATATAGCTAGTGCAAATAATTGGTGACACGCACAACTCATGAACCACCGGTCCATTGTTTAGCAATGTGTGTTTTGTGTTCTAAATTACTTTTCCAACTTTTAGAAACATACTAAACCTGCAAAACTCTATATAAATCTTATACCATTGTAATGGATGCAAGTGATTCCAAGAGTAGGTCTGACATCCCACCGCCACCTAAAAAGGGTAAACAATCTAGTCTCAGCCAATTCTTTATGACTCAACGATCAGGTGTTTTCACCGATATCCGGCAATTGTTCTTAGGAAACGGTGCCTGGGCTTGAATCAC
>JASANE010027901.1:0-14267 GCA_030248225.1 Trileptium ribeirensis
TTAAGCAGACCGGCCTTGGACCCATATATCCCTCTTGCACCTGTCCCTATTGCTGTGGTCGGCTTTGGTTTTATAATTGTTCCGGCGGGAGGGAGTGCGCGGTGTCTTAGGGAAGGTTAAGCATGGCTTAGGCGTGAGCCATTACCCCGTAAGGACACTTATGATATAAACAGGGAGATGGAGGCATTAATCAGATACTTATCATGGAAACAAGCGACTCAAGACGTCATAACCCAGCAAGCATCGGACCGTCAACAGTGAAGATCGTGAATGAATCAGTCGCTTGCACATAGGCTTCGATAGGGCGGTAGGGATGTTACCCCACACGTGATGGACTCGCTCCGGTTCTCAAGCCAAAGCTAAACACCTACGCGCGCAGGAAATTTTAGCATAAATTTTGGGGTAACGGCAATTACAATAGTAAGAGGAATTCAGGAAAATTTATCGCAAATTGGTAAAAATTAGGGTAGCTTTTAGGAAATTGCTAAAAATTTCGAAAATTAACCCTCCCTTAGCCGAAGAACCTTCCTCACCCACGCCGACCACAGCAATAGGGACAGGTGCAAGCGGGATATATGGGTCCAAGGCCGGTCTGCTTAAGTTCGGTCTATGGTTTTCCCTTTCGACTACACCACAGTCTTTTTCGTATATTAATGAGTATTCTTTAGCATCTTCTCATGAAATATGGTACGTACCGTACAACAAAGCATGATACGTACATCTGTATATGCGAATTCTTGCCGTAAAAGCAGTGTCGTCAGCCTTGTATCTTTTTAACGGTATTCTTGTTGGAATGATCAACATGGGGACGCAGGAGGGCTTGGCACTTGGACCTGACCCCTCACACATTTTACTGACAAACCTGAAAAAATTAACTGACGGTGTTATAACCAAACGAATGTAAATTATCGGTGACTAAGGCTTTTTGCCGGCTCACTCCATTCTTGATGAGTTTGCGACGCACCTGATTATTAAGTCGTTGCATAAAACATGTATCATCATTTTTGTGTTCATACTAGATGCTTCGCACGATACTAGTGTTCGTTAGGTTTCTACAATTTTGTGGTACATATGTTCAACATGAAGCCTGTTATATTGTGACCTACGCTTCTATAGTTGTGCTCGGTAATATTTTGAACCTGCATAATCTTGACTTTGTCATATTACTTCATTTTTTATCAATTCACATCAATAGAATAAACGGCATAGCAAGATCTTCAGGATCAATTCAAGTTTCCCTTCCCCCTAGAATATCTTTTCAAGCCCCTCCCCTAGAATATCTTTTCAAGTTTTCCACACCCTAGAATATCTTTTCAAGTTTCCACCAAAATATCTCCGTGCGTTAAATGTAATAAGAATATGAACAACTAAAGGCGTGTGAGCGACTAATGAGGCGTATGCGTGTAACCAAAAAAATTAACTACAAATTGATAGGCCTGCGACCAAAATAGAAATAACTCAATTAAGGAAAAGTGTATAAGAACGGCTGCACCGATTCATTCACAGTGTGTGACCATCACTACTCGGAGTACAAGATAGTGAAGGACAACTACATCTGGAAGTGCCACAACAAAAGCTTCTCTTGCACGAAAACAACCCGGTCTATCTGTGAAGGCTCGTTCTTCGAACGTTCGCACATCACTCTTCAAACATGGGTCCAGCTACTATACCTGTGGGCCTACCGTGAATACAAAAATACTTCGGAGCAACTGGCTGGTGTGCCGAAGCAATCCTTGGTCGATGTCTACAACTTCTTCCGCAAAGTTTGCACGCAGCATTTTCAGGGACATCCCATACGGCTGGAGGGCCCTGGTACAGTCGTGCAGACAGACGAAATTCAGTTTGCCCACAAGGTCAAATATTACCGCGGTCGTGGTCCTCAGCTTGAAGTATGGGTGTTTGGTCATTGTAGACCTATTTTTAAGACTGGAACGCATAAATGTATTACATTCACCAATTCAAGTTCTTGCCCCCTTTAGTGTTCTTTTCAAGTTTCCCCCTCTGTTATGGGGGACTTGAATTGATCCGATCCTCAGACCTTTTTTCTCAGTGCCGCATTAGTGCTATAACGATATATGTCAGGAGCGTCATTTATTTGCTTGCACAAAAAAATTCCAAATATAAAAGTTCAGGTGCCGGCGGGAGTGAACACAGACTTTCTGCGCTGGCAGTACGCCACAGGGCGTCAGGAGCTAGACCACTCGGCCATGCACGAAAAGCTAGTTACCCGAATTTGGCGGTTAGAGCCTGCAAAACCGTTACAAAATTACACTTTTGGAAAGAGAATTTGGATCACCATTTATATCGTAGCCCATGCAACCTTCTAGTTTGTTTAATCACTGAAAAAACATAAAGATTCCAGCTGCAATTACTTAGTTTATCTAAGGTTGCGTAGCAGCAGTGGAACAATTAACGGTTGCTATTACCTAGGGTAAACCCAACGGTAATATATACTTTTTTCTCATTTCCCAATAAACTGGTTGTTGTTGTTAAGTATTTCGCAAGTAAGTACAGGATTATAATCTATCTAACAAATACATACAGGAAAGCGTCATTCGTTAACGCTCGTAAATTACATTTTAGTAAGGTCTCGTCATTTTGTTCCAAACGCCTGATTTTGGAACACACTTGCCAAGGCTGTCATACTTTCATAAGTATTTAACGTAGACCTGAAAAGGGGACCATAGTTTTATTGTTGAACTATTTATATGCATGTAATTTGGCCAAATAAGGGCGATAATGACACAATAGGATGGTTGGCGGGGTCATCTTAAGTTTACTCATGCAAATAAAGTAATATTTGTAATAAAACAGCCATTATAAGTCTCTAAAATCAATTTATTATATTCGATTTAGCCAGCATATTTCCACATTGCGGCATCTATAGTGTTTCTTCTTGTCGAAGAATTCAATTATAACCATGAAATTAGTTAAGGGACCTTATCGATAGGTGACAGTTCAGTTAGTTCAGCGACCTCAAGCAAGCCTAACTGTCATATTAGACATCTCTAGTTCCCGTATAGCCTAGAGACGACCAAGCATTGCTTTAAGCAGGTTCCAATATCATTTCCGGTATTATCCACAAAATACATGTTTGCGTATTAGGTTCTCGTCTGTTCTACGAACGCAAGAAACCTAACCTAAAGACTTGAAGAAACGGAACCAGAATTTGAAACGGCTATAATCAGCCAGCTATTTCTGAAATTGATATCAAGATTCGATACAATGTGTTGGAAAATCGTGTTGTGTCTTATGAAAATTGAAGTCGGATTATTGGATTATCAACGAACCAACATTAACGTTTCCCAGTGTTTGGTGCCAGATATGGTGATATCGAGAAAATTGTTTATTTCAACATTACCTATTAAAACTGCTTTCTATATAATTGAATTTGCTTGGAACCGAAGCTTTCAGGATTATATTAATTTAGCTGTAATGTACTGTAGCTCTGATGTTATTGTCATAGCGTTATTAATCATAGCCATATAAACACAAAACCAATATTACTTTTTGGATGTGTGGACTCACAAACGGCGATATAACGCATTTAGCATAAGCTTGGGACGGGTGGATAAGTGCTTAGAGCAATGTAATTTGTAGCGATGTGATTTAAATGTAGGCTAAGTAGTTTTTCGCCATACTTAGCTTAAGCCTTAGCTGAAATTTTACTTTTATATAAATAAGCCTAAACAATGGCGTACGCAGGATGTTGGAGGTAGGGGTTTGGCAATCGTAAGCAGGATTTAGATAACGGAAGCACAAGGATGACCCACGATATAACTCGGTGCTGATTGATGTCACCAGTGGTTTTCGGAAATTGTCGAGCGGAAGTCATGGCTCCATGGCTCTTTTCGGTACGCCAGTGATCCTTAGGCTTAGCCTAAGTCGGACGAATACATTCTGTAAACATATTACGCCTATATGACACGTTCGCTATATTTTGCGCAATTTTATTTGTACATAAATTTGCTATATGCATGTACTTGACGTTTAAAAAATACATTTTGCAATATTATTTACTAATAATTTTTGCTTATATATCTATTCTATATGTGTCGATAAGGACATACGAAGGTTTCCCACATAAGGGTCAGATAGCCCCTGAAGGTTCTGCGGATCCCAAATTTACGTGCCAAAAGCAAGCGGATAATTTTGACTGATAGATGACAAAAATTGATGAAACTTTTAGCAAAACGTTGGTAAAAAATTAGCGAAATTGGCTAAAATTATGAACTCCTGAAAACTTCAAAAATTTGTCGCCCTGCCGGAGTGCCAACTCCTTTGGCGACGATACCATCTACACCCCCTAAGCCGAAGAACCATGGAAACCTACACTGTATTATGTAATATCTACAGTGCAGTTTTGTATATAATTTAACTGATAAAAGTTCTACAGCTTGCGGCACACTGTAAGCTGTGCACTGTTAGCACAAACAATCAGAAGTAGACATGTTAAATACGAGAGGTTCGTCGGTCCAGGTTGGACGCTAGTCGACCGCATGAGGTCATTGGAGGGCAGAGGTAAGTACACGGGAGGGTGAATTTTCGAAATTTTTAAGGAATCATAATTTTGCTTGCCCAATTTTGTGTGCTTTTGCTAACATGCCCCTATTTTGGTAGAATTTTGGCAACTTGGGCTAATTTTTAACGAATATTGCCAAAAAGACCACAATTTTACAACCAGCCTAGGCGCGCACCACCTCGCCAAAAAAATTTCAAAACGGTTACAAAACCCAGGGTTCCTCCAGGATTCGCCCTACGTATGCAGTACTTCTCCACAGTATTCAATGCGTAATATGCAAACTCGTAAACATACGCTTTAACATCGAGTACATCGGTCACAAATGCATCCAAATAAATCATTTCATCGTTTTCAGCTTGGTTCAAGGGGTGTTATGGGATACAGTATCATTCCAAAAAGACTACATCGGTCACATAAACACTCAAATAAATTCATTCATCGTTTTCAGCATCCTCGTAAACCTTTACAACCAAAAATGCAACAAATTATAGCATTATATTGAAAATCACGGAATCACGCAGGGCTCAAGGTCTTATGGAATAGAGTACCATTCCAAAAAGACTACATCGGTCAATATGGAGTGATATGCCAGACAATATGCCATCGTATGCAAAAGACCACATTAGAATATCTTCACCAGTTCATGAGATATTTAGAGGAAAACTGGACGAACACACCTAAGCTGATTTTGTTTGTCTCAACCGCATTGTTGGCCGTTCGAATTTGACCAGGTGTCAGTGCATTGCTCGCTTTGTAATACTTCAGCTTACTTTATGTACTGTATTATATCATTTAGATTTTATACATATATCCTGCTTAATGTTTATCATGTTATTTAGTAAACTTTATCGATTGATTGATTGAATTAACACTGTAAGTCGTCCCCAACTAATACTGTTATCAGCTCTTCCCCACTCTCAACTTACACTGCGACTCGATTTCATGCCCATGAACACCGATTTATACCATTGTTTACGTACAATAAATATATATCATCCCCGTCCATCATCACCATCATTGTCGTTAGCGGGTTCTCTTTTATTCTGAGTTTTAATCACCTCATTATCGTTTCGCTTTTGCCTTCACAAATACTTTGATTCTTCCTTTATCTCTGCCGTTGTTGACCGCTTGTATACTGTTTATATCGATATAAATTTTTGACGAAAGTTGTAAAATATCTATAAGAATTTTACACTTTAAACAATAATTTTAACTATTATATATATAACAGTCAAGCATAAATATAGTTTTATTATTGCAAAAATGTTGCATTTTGATGCAGTTATTTATTGCAGATTTTGAGCATACATTTCTGAGATGTGGTATAAATAACTCCAACCTGGCGGCATATCCCAACCGAATTGCTATTGTCTGTCCTCGACGCCTAAGTCTTTGCCCTAAACTCCAACTTCGTTATATTTCTATGACTTAATTCTTTGAGCAGAGCGAAGCGATTATATTTTCGTCAAAGGAGAAAAATTGGTACCATCTGTCCGTTCTGCGAACTATTCAATAATTACTGGGCCGATTGAAATGTTTTTTGAAATTTTTTTGAAATTGAAATGTTTTTAATAATTAATTGCCGATTGAAATGTTTTTTGTTTGAAAGGCCTAACGACCTTCAGGTAAAAGACATATACTGTTTGTCAAAATTTTTTTTTAGTTAATTAGTAATTGACTAATTAGTTCGGCTAACACAGCCTATTTTGAGCATTTTCAAACAAAAATTGCTTATTTTTCAATTAATACTTAGTATAAAGCTATTATTGCGATGCGTCTACTACATCTTGCCGTGCTGATTATGAATCCGGCGTTTATTACTATTCTAGGATGCTGAAAACATGATAATTAATTATTTAATCAAGTAATTACAATTTCATTATTAATTAGCTAATTTTGAAAATTTTTAAAGTCCTCAGAAATTGAAAAAATGCACACGGGGATTTTCTATGTCGCTTATCACGAACATGACATTTCTGACGCTCTTAAGCTCGGTCGTATATGGTAATTAGTTAATCAGTTAATTAGCTAATTAGTTAGTTTTATGCAAATTTTATAATCATCCAAATATTGCTGATTTTCACGCTGTAGGGTTTTCAATGTCTCTGGTCAAGAATATGTGACTTTTAACGCTCTATGATATCATCATGTGTGTTAATTAGTTAATTCGTTAGCTAATGAGTTAACATTACTGATTAATTACCAAATTTTATAGCTAGCTTTTTTGTATGGTGGATTTGACATGGATTTTGTAAAACGCGATACTTATAAGTTGATTAAACATTTAGTTGAAATACATGTATCATAAATAAAATATAAAATACTTTACCTATTGCTCGGCTCACTTTTTGTAACTTATTACTATTACCGGTTTCTATAAATGTACTAAACACATGGAATAGTAAAACACCAACTATAACCAAGATAAACAATATATAATGAATGATGAACGCGTTTCAGAAGCAGAGCTCTGCAGTAAATGTAAAGTCTCGTATGTACCATAGGAACTGAATAAATTTGTATTGTGTATTATGAACAAAGACAATCCTCCACAAAACTTGACAATACATAACAATATTAACGAAAATTGAACTGAAAATGCAGTTTCTTCAAACACAGTATTTTAAGCCAAGTTCATAACGATTTTAAATTTAAGCCTAAAATAGGAATGCTAACACAGTCTTCACAAAACAGTTAACTTGAAAATATGTTTCCAACTGAAGTTTCTCCAGGGGCGTAGCCAGAAAATCCTAACTGTGGGGCACCAAGGCTTTCTGGAGGGGCACAAAATCCGAAGTGAGGGGGCACCAAAGCTTTCTAAAGGGGCACAAGTTAGCTGTAAATTCGAACTGGGAGGGCACCGAGCCAAACTGGGGGGAGGCGGGGCACGGCCCTCCATGCACCCCCTTGGCGACTCTTCTGAGTTTCTCTGGTCAGGGATTTATTTACATAAGTGTCCTTGCACGGACGCTTCTGAAAAACCCGGGTTGTCCATTCCAGGTAGCTTGTCTTTAAAAATCTAAATAAAAATCAATTTCCACGATTTGTGCTAATATCGAAATTGTCTATTCTATTTTACCAAAACTTACTTGCATTAATAAGGAAAATCCCTCAAACTATGACACATTTCTTGAAATTAATCTACAACCCAAACTGGGCAATATTTCTACATTTATAAATATTTGGGACTGTTTTAAAAAAATGAGCCAACAACTCCGCTTTACATTGATCCTGAAATAAGTTATGAGCTGTTCAATGATCATTAAAAGTACCGAAAAATTAATCATTTAATCATTGCTAGCACATGATGATTATCTGGATCAATTCAAGTCCAAACCTATAACAGAGTGTGGGGAAAAACTTGAAAAGAGCACTGATATGGGGGAACTTGAATTGATCTGATTTTCTACCTAGCATGTCTTTTGAATACCAAATTTTGAAGTACTGTCATGATTTCAGGTTAATTCTTCCATTGTTCTTTTTACAGTCGCTGTTTGTAAACATTAAGGCATAGTTGATGAAGTTTCACGAGGTGTAATCTTGATAAAAGACTAGCCGGAATTCTAACCCAGGCTTTTAGCTTACAAGACTAGAACACTACCTATCGCTACAATGCAGGGCCCGTATTCTTAAAATTACCCCCAAAGTATTTTTTAATTACTCGAAGGTAATTTGAAATTACTGTCCGGTAAAATAACCTACCTATAGGTCGCCTAGGTTTTTATAATACTGTAAGATGCAGGCAGTATTAATTAGGAGTGAGAATAGAATAAACTTTGTGTAAACTTAGGGACTAACATACGATATAAGATTGGTGATAAATTCCAGTTCGCTATTGGAACTGAAATCAGTTCGATGCTACAAACAGCGCCATTTTTGAAATAACAGTGCTCAGCTTGTCATTGATTAACATGTGTATTTTGTGACCTGAATTCGATGAAAACCTGTAATAATAACGTATTTAAAATTCGCCAATTTCATTGAAAATGTTACAAAGGCGCATAAAATTTCACTGAAAATGTTACAAAGGCGCATAAACGAAAACAAGGTATAACCGAATATATCTGCTCAAAATTCACAAGCACAATGGTTGATCACAGAATGACAATGTGTGCCTGGCTTAGTGGTAAAGTGAAGGCTATATAATCCTACAAATCAAGGTTCCAGCCTCTCGGTTAGCAGTATTTTTGCCTGTTCATTGTTCCTTATAAATGCAGCAAGGTTTCACGGCAATACGGCGAAGCTCAATTCGGGGCATTGGCCTCTTCAATAGCCCGTAGTAACTTGTTCTTTTTCTTTATAAGGCATCAGATAAAGTGAAAGCACACTTCCTGGGCATCCAAAATTTTTTTTAAGTCAGCCAAAAGGGGGTGAGTTTACCCCAGCCCCCTAATGTTCGTCCTTGGCTAAAACCTATCCCAGTAGAGCTGGGAAAATTATCATTACCTAAAACCGTCGCATCTTCTGTAGTGATAAATCAATTTTAATTAGAAAAATTACGAGCGAGCGTTGACACAATTATGACTCCGTCTCTCTCACTCCGTCTTATTCGGTCCCAGCCGACAGTTTACGTTGGCAATAAAATATTATTGCTGTAACTAAAGTATTTGTAAACTATGGCTGTGCTTTTCTGACGGAATTTAGTCTTAAAATATCCTTCATTTTAATTTCGAACCGAGAATATATATTAAATTCCTTGATTATACCTAAAGTATGGGGGACTGTACTGCGATCCTTCTGCTGTACAATAAGCAATAAATTTTTGTTTACCGACAGTCTGTAATAGCTTTTCTGTTTGACATCGTGAAAACCCTGTTATTCGACAATTCAAAAATTACGGCTAAGGCTAGGCACGAAGCAGTGTTTTAGAGATTCGCATATAGAAAGCCAAAAGGAATGAAAGATATTTTGGAAAATTGATCTTAGAAATCTTTTTTGATTCGATACGAATCTATATTTAACAAATGTTTGATTTACAAATGTATATCAAACTTTTATATTGTGTATTTAATTGAATTTTACGTTTTTTTGGACCCCAGCAGGAAATAGATTAATTTTAAAATGTCTTTCCTATTTGATTTCGGAAACCATTTCCAATGGTCCTGTTGTAAGAACCATAACTTTTCGAAAATTTTCTCAAACTGTACATTTCATATAGCCACTCCAGCCGGGTTCGCTATTTCTAAGTCAAAAAGCTTCCATGTGGTCGTGGATTAACGAGCTATTAGCTATTTTCAAAATTAAAGTTACCGAAGAATTTCATAAAATTTTTTAAGCTCCACTGAGAACGGATTGGGTAATTTTGCAACCATTCTACCCAGCTTCATGCGGTTTCGCAGGTACGTGAAATTATACTTTTATAGAAAATTGTTTTGAGAAATGTTTGTTAACGAAAGTGAGCATTGGCAACTACAAATAGTCTGAACATTTTTGTGATAAATTAATACATTTGAACCGGTTCTTCGAGCTGAGTTAAATGTCACCAAAATTCAAGGCTTTCCGGCTGGGCTCACCGAAAAGACCCGAATGAATTTTAATCCTTGTTCTACGTTTAGACACGGCGTTTAAGCTTTGCCAGTTAGTGAAAGTGATAATTTTTAAATTATTGAATTTTATAGTCATTCCCATTTTTGTAAACTTGTATATTTACTGAAATTAAACAGATTTAAAAACTTAACATAGTTTAAAAGAAAAGTATATCTTAAGTGGTTTGAAACACACAGTATCGTGCTTCCATTCGCTATACCTACGTTACTAGTATTCACGATATTCGTAACACCTCGACTGTTACATATTGCTACGGCAACAACGGAATTGTTTATTAACCTAATGTACTGTAGTAACCCGAAATTCGCCGTAAAGATGTTTTACCACTCTAGGTTTGATATTATAGGTATTAAAACCTTTTCTCGCTAAGGGCTTTGGAAACATTATTCCAAAACATATGTGCGAACGTGAAAGTTCCCCCAATAAACCATAATTAGAGTGAAGGGCTTCTTTAGTGGCATCCTCTCAACGAACCATTGCCTTACATCAACTCGTACTCATAGAACACTACCCGACCCGACTACGAAAGGTTCGTTCGTTGGTTCATTTTATGACCAAATAAATCAAATTAAATAGTCCCATTAAACCTTATACGACCAGTATCTATCTATACCAATTGACAACCGAAACACCAATAAACAGATCGTGGGTTTATAACGGGGCCCGTAATATGTTTCGTGTTTAAATTTTATTTACATATGTTTGTTTTGTTGTTTGTCTGATTCAGATCGTATATAGCTTTCAGCTTGTAGTGATCATAGAAAGGGTATTTTCTTCGAGAGCGATATCATCATTGATCTCAAATTGTGAGTTTATGGGGTCTAAGTTTTGATGGTCATAGTAAGTTTTTATATGATGACTGGGGTAATATTTGTTGTTTGAGAAAACATTGGAATGGGACTCACCAGTTGAGCGATTGAAAATTTTCGAATTCATTGCAATTATAACATTTTCCGCCGCTTAAACTTTTTCGGTTGTGGCAATATGGAGCTGATAAATCCTAGCACGACTTACACGCCATTTAGAGCGCGTATTTGACGTGACTTAAGGTCTGTTCGACGGCGTCATTTTATGTAATTTTAACGGTAGATATTTCTTTTGCTGTTGCTTTTCAAACAGGTTTTCAAAAACTTTAACAATTCTTGCATGCTACAAGTCTTGTGATTATAGGCGGATCTGATAGTGAATCTGGGGTTGGTAGGGTCGTACCCCCATCCGCGTTAAACTTACGCCAGCAATAGATGTGTGGAATTTTTTTAAATTTCTGTAGCCAATTGTCCTCAATTGTTGCTAAGATCTTCATAAATTCTTGCGAATTTGCGACAATGTTTCTTGAATTTCCGCAAATTTTTATACATTTTCCTCGCTCTTTAGTGGAAGGAGGGGGTTAGTAGGATGGTGAACCCGCCACTGCTTGGGATACATTAAATGGTATATGCTAATTCACAATTTTTTAAGATAAAATTGTGTAGCAATTAACACAGTAATTTTCATATTATCTTTTCTTATTAACTTACCAAAAAAATTTTAACTTTAATTTTAATTTTAAAAAAATTTATATGTAGGAATTAACTTTAGTTTCCATCAATCACAGAAGAGCTCGGGAGGGCAATATCTACCAAATTTATCGCTGTATATCTTCAGAAAAGGGACCAATTATGTGATGGATCGGGCTAAACGAAAAGACCCTGTTTATGCTTGCTATTACATTTCAAAATATTTATGAAAAAGTCCCTAAGTATTTACCCACCTTCTCTAAATTACCTACCTATGACACTCTGAGTATTGTGTTCCATTCTGCGTTTCAGAAGCCATTCCATTTGAAATTATTTCCAATGAAAATATTGCGTTTATTTTTTCAACCGTATTTTTACTTGCATTCCGGTAATTAATACTAGTAATAATCTGTGGATACCGAGAAATCTCACCCTACTATTTCTTCAAAATATCATATATTTGGGTATTTAGCTTTGTGTTTCAGAAGCCATTCCACTTGAAATTATTTCCAATGAAAATATTGCGTTTATTTTTTCAACCGTATTTCTACTTGCATTCCGGTAATTAATACTAGTAATAATCTGTGGATACCGAGAAATCTCACCCTACTATTTCTTCAAAATATCATATATTTGGGTATTTAGCTTTGTGTTTCAGAAGCCATTCTACTTGAAATTTATTTCTAATTGAAATATTGCTTTTATTATATTTTTTCAACCGCATTTTAATTTACATCCCCGTAATTAATACTAGTTATAATCTATGGATACCGTGAAGTCCTACCTTATAGTATTTCTTCAAAATATCATATATTTGGGTATACAGTATAAAAAAGACTGTCCGAAAAATATGGTTCGATAACCGGGGAACTAAGCTGTAGGGCTGGACAAACTAACCATAATAAAATATGAGCCATTTCTTTGCTTATTTTTATTGGAAACCATTGGGATGGGGCACTTATGGCGAGTGTACTAAACTGGCAAAGTGATAAGGATCAATCTCTCCCAAATTCTTATAAATGGTTAATAAATATAAATCACTGATATAATGGAACGCTGTTTGGGTTATGTGAGCGTTTATTGCAATTTATACTTCGAAGTTGAATCGATTGGCAGATTGTGCTGCTACGGAAATTGTATTATTATTAGAAAGGCTAAATTGTGCCATAATAATTTTTCTGTCTTGATTTAGATATTTTTTTTATTTTTTGGAGAAAATGATAAGGCAATTGGTTTCAGCATTTTTGTGATTATCAGAAGTTAGGTTAGGATCTTATATTTTTTCTAAACCTGAACTGATAACTTACGCTTTTTAAGGGACCTAATCCGGTGAAGCTTTCATACTTTTCTTCGCTGTATCATAAAATATTTTACTAGATGATATTTTGCTGTATTTTGTTTGAATTATGTTATTTTTTTCTACTCAGTGAACAGCGAGTCGAAAGAAACATACCTTTCAGGGACCTAATGCGGTGAAGCTTTCAGAGATTTCTTCGCTTTACCATAAAATATTTTCCTATATGATACTTTTGGGTCCCCTAGCATCATAGCTTCTGCCCTCATCCAGAATGTCTTAATAAACTGAAGCAAGCCCCGTTAAACTGAAGAATGTTATGTTGGTATTATTTCTTAAAAAAACTTAGTATAATACACTTTTGCCAATAGTCTCATGTCAACTTTGGGGTCAGACGTTATATCGTTGGGAAAAGAAGAACACCTTAGTGCCTTGGCGGCAACACCTCTATTTAGGCTTACACTTAGCATAGGCGTTGTATAAGATGCGTGAGGCCTACGTTAAGGCTTAGGCTTAGTATATCGAGCAGCGGCAAAGCCGCATTATATTTTCATCCTTAAGGGTTAACGACGGATTTGTTAAAATTTGTTGATCCTTAAATGTTATTCGTTGTATTAATGCTCTACAAGAATAGGTTGTACGACGCCATCGTTACGATTGGTGTCCTCTTAACGTCTCGTCCCTATTTACTCCAGCTCTATCAATGAAAAGAACCCTTAAAATTCATTTTATGACAATAATTATTTACCTATTATATATCTAGTTCCTCCATCCAAAAACGGGGAAAGCCCTGCCCAAACAACCGCTTCTAAATAAATAATGTATCCCAATTTTCAATCGACCACCGTGAGGTTTTGTGTCTTAAGCTTTTAATATGCGTGCGGTCGTCTTCTAAACCACCGTAGCCCCAAGCACAGGGGATCGCCGAACAATCGTTTAGAGAGAGGTGCCGGTTGGCTATTTCAGGAACGCCGCTCTGTTCTCTGAGAAGCATAACGTCATTTCCACCCAACTAAAGGTTAGTCCGGGCTCTGCTTGGCAGGGCGTAGTAGGATTTTTTGTTTCCTCAATAATCCGCGGTCTGCGCTTGCCGCCACTTGAATGCAAACCCCTCCACGGAAGCGTCTTAAGCTTTTAGTATTTTAAAACAAGCAATCGTCAGCATCTTTGTCTTCAAGCTTTGATTCTGTTTACTGCTGCTACTGTCGTTGATTTTGAAATTGTTCCGTTTTGGGCCTTAATTGTATTTGTCGATTTCTTTGTTTCGGAGTCGATAGTTTTGTTTTGGTTTCGGTTAATTCTTTCAAATTTAAATCTCCAAGCACACATTTTAGCTGTATTATTTGTTCGGCCTTTTTTCCATTTCCGTAATTTTCGGTTCGTCCTACCACGATTATGTCTCGCGAAT
>JASANE010027905.1:0-10853 GCA_030248225.1 Trileptium ribeirensis
TATTAACAATGCACGCGCTTGCCGCGATAATAGTAATATATCTTAAATATTATATAAAATTTCAGAAAATGTGAATGAGAAATTTAAAAGGAGAAATGGGGTGGAAAGTTGGGGTGTGGTTTGAGAAAAATATAAAGAGGGGGATTGTGAAATGTTAATATGGTGAAGAGAGTAGGTGGGGGAGTTTGTATTTAAATTTTGAGGAGTGGGGGTTTTGTATTTATAAAATAGGAGATGTTTGTAAAATGTGAAAAGTTGGGGGGGTAAATGGGAATTTTGGAAAGTGGAAATTTATGGAAAATAAAAAGGTGGAAAGGGGTGGGGTAGATATATGCATAGGGATGGTAAGTGAAAAAGGATATTAAAATTTGGGGGATGGGAGTTGAGTTGTGAGGGAATTGGGGATGTTTGGAAAATGGGGAAAAAGAGAAGAAAAAGTGAAATTTAGGAAAAGGAAATTTTATAGGAAAAAGTAAGAGGGGAAAAGGGAGGTTTATATATTTTAAACAAAAATAAGTGAAAATTAATAGAATTTTTGAGAGTTTATAAATTTTTTTGTTTTTGGATTTTTTTATTTTGTAAATAGAAAATAATATAGAATTTTTTGGTATTCCCTATCGTCCTCGACATGGTATATGAGCGTAATATTTACGTAAAATTGTATATAAAACTTGTTGGTCAAAATGGGTCACTAGCTATGTAATTAAGAATAATTATATAAAATATGCTAAAATTCATATATTTCCTAAATTTCCCTCACATCCCTATATATTCCAAAACCTAAAATTCATACTTAAGACCATTCAAAAATACCTTTTTCTTTTTAAATATCACTTTCCCTAACCCATATCCCATATTCACCCATCCTCTTTATTTAAAACCAAAACTCCACTAAATTCCATTTTTCCTCAATTTCCAACTTTTTCAGCCAAAATTCAAACTACCCTCTCTCCCCCAAGACTTAACCAATACCTTTCAAATTTTAATATCCTTTTTCCCTTATCATATATATTCACTTATTCTAACCACTCCATTCCCCTCTTTCTACTTTTCATAAATTTCACCTTTTATTAAAATCTCCATTTTCTCAATTTTCCTATATTTTTCAAACAACTCCCACTCCCTCAAAAATTAATTTCTACTACTCTAATTTTCATTTCTTTTTCACATAACCAAACCTGTCCATATATTTAACCCGCCCCTCTTCCCTTTCTCTACT
Source organism: Trileptium ribeirensis (assembly GCA_030248225.1). NCBI lineage: Eukaryota > Metazoa > Nematoda > Enoplea > Enoplida > Thoracostomopsidae > Trileptium > Trileptium ribeirensis. Next base: position 1,220 of record JASANE010027905.1, read on the forward strand.
TTTAATAAATTTTACATTTTTCGAAAATTCCAATTTTCTATATTTCACACATTTTTCAAACATCTGTCATTCACTCAAAACTTAACTCCCACTTATCAAATTCCTAATTTCAACTTCCCTACCTACCTCCTTTAACATATTAAAATTTCACCCTTAGTGTTTTTGTATTGTTCTATTAGTATACACTGTTGTTTTAGTATTAGTACAGATAGATGAGACGGCTAAGGTATTTGAGGCTCGTTTCACAAAATGCAAAAAAAAGTTTATACATTTCTCCTCTTTTCTTTCTTTCAGCTGTATAGCCAGGTAGCGCTATGTGGCGAAGACTAAGTGGAGAATTTCTGTTTCGGTTAATTATTTTTCGTAATACTGCCGCTATCTCAACTAAATATGCGTTTATGAACGGCCTTAAACGGATAATTCTCTGGTTTGAGTCGATTTAATACGCCTGTACAGTGCGAAGAGTAGTGTATGCTCAACTGCGACTCGGTTAACTATTTCACTGATACCACTCATAGGTTTTCAAGCACGCCTGTGCCGTGTTAATTTGTGACGGTAACCCGTTATATGAGTGGTTAAAGACCAATAGAAGTCCATGCGTAGTTTTTTCAATGGAACGTATCAGCAAACTGGTGTTGTTATAATATACGTAAACGTCATGGTGATATATATATTGCTCATGAGTCATCTAGAATGTCGTCATATGTGAAAATCGCGAAGTGCCTCAAGTGAACTTTGATTTACTGTCCCCCCTGTTGCGTTTTCCACTGGTACATTAAATTTTATGGTCAAATAGTTGCAAACTGTTAGCGAATAAATTGTATCGATTCAGCCGCGTGAATATCATGCTGCACAGTGGCACTTCGTTGTACTAGTCTAGTGAGTAAATCGTTGCCCTACTTCGGCTGTTGTTGCTGTTATTAAAAATAAAATTATACCGTCGACTCCCCGAGCCGCTAGTACTGTGATTCAATCAAAGTTGGAACACTAGGGAAACTCATTGTCACCACTTTACTGGTCCGCCCAACCACGATCTCGCGCACCTTAGCTGCTAGTGTAATATTAATTGGTGGCCTAAATTGTAGTTCAACTGTATCTTTACTGTGTTATAGTATTTGCTGGGGGTCGGAGCGTCGCGTAGGCCCGAAGCTACATTTCCGTAAAAGAAATCCAGCTCCGACACGCTCAGAGAAATCGTACAAGGGGTCATTGTGTTTAAATTGTGTGCACCAAAACACCTCATCTAAATGCAGCCCTGTACTACTTTAGTCATCGAGTGGTTAAAATCTGCAATAGCCTTCCAACAAATGTGGTTACCGCCCCCTTCCTCGTCGCCTTCAAGAAAAGACTTTACGCCTCAGCACACTTACCAGTGATCTACACACCTTTTTCTGCCGCGCTTATGACTATTTCCGGCATCAATCACTTATGGCAGGTGTTGGTCACGGGCAATTCTCTGTCACCAGTGATGATACCTCAACATGCCTTCTTATGTGTCAATCTTTCCTGGTGACGGATCAACGTTAAACCCACAAGGAAAATTAATAGTTTATTAGAATCGATCAGTAAGCAGTCCGGATACTGTTGGGTCTAAGGAAACTAATAGCATAAATCTAAGGCAAAGGATAAGATACTTAAATAAACGTACGGGTCTAGCCGTCCGGAAGGCTTCGTACAAACCTCACAAGAGGAACTAACTAATACTTAACCTAACGTGAAGTAGCAAATAATCATTCAGAATAATAGCGCGCTCAACCCTGAGCTTGAGAAAAATATAAAAAAGCAGGCTTGCTCAAACAAATTCGGCTTATACGGAATCACATTCGAGTGGACTCATAGCGGTGCGTTTCTGGAGTAGTGGCTAAAAAAATTTACAGTTAACGAGGCATAGGTGGCTTAGTCAGTGGTGCATAAGGTGGCATAAATCAATGCAGCGTATAATCTGTTGTTAAAGTATTATACTAATTTTGAATAAACATTCGGGCTGTGGCTGTCTCGTGTCGGCTCTACAAAAATGTTCTAAATAATGTTTCGCGAGCAGTACCTATGGAGATTTACGGTTATGTGGCTTATCATCAGTGTTGGGGCTGGTGCCTTTTTCTACATTTATTTTCACTCAAAAATTTTTAATTTCCATTTATAACAATAGAGCCGGCCTTCACTCCCGCCTGGTACACCCCTGTCGTTCCTGGCATGGTATATGAGAGTAATATTTGCGTAAAACTACGCGCATAGTTTATGGTGTAAAGTCGTTACTAGCTATGTATTTTTCTAGTTTTGTTCAAATACCCTATTTCATAACCCCTATTTCATATTCACCCACCCTCTTTCACTAAAACCAATTCTATTTTTCCGTAATTTTCCACTTTTTCAAAATTCAAACTACTCCCTCTCCTCCAAAACTCAACTAATATCCTTCAAATTTTAATATCTTTTTCCCATAACCTTATATATTGATATATTTAACCCACCCCCTTCTTTTCTTTCTACTTTTTATAAATTTTACATTTTATTAATATTCCCAATTTTCTCTATTTGTCCGATTTTTCAAACATCTCCCATCTATTCAAAACTTAATCCTACCTTACCAAATTTACAATTACAACTTCCCTACCTACCCCCTTTATCATATTAACATTTCATCTTTAACCTCTTTTATTTTTTCTTAACTTAACCCCACCGCTAACCCAATTTCTCCAAAATTTCCCACTTTAAAATTTCAACTACAATCCACGTTATATATTTATAACCAATATATATATCTAATATACTTAGTTGTTATTCATATGTGCTGCACTTACATGCTACAGGATACAGTATTCGCATCTTCGTGTTGCATATTATTGCTAAATATTAAACTCGTTATATTATAAATGTATAGTTTGATTTTTTGGTGAATAATGATGAATTATGTTTTTAGGTTTACGTTTATGAAGTGAATGACCTAGCTAATATTTTGGACGTGTCATGAGTTTACTAGTTGACGTGTAATTAACGACTTTGGTTCGCAATCTATTTTGCAGTTATTAGACGACCATTGTTATAGTTATTATTTTTCTTTGGGAAATGAGAAATGATCGCCAATGGTTATGTATCTAGTGGACCGTTATATATCTATAGTTTCGCCTATTGGCGCGTCGTAAATGGCTTCTGTTTGTTTTAACATCTTTTATTTTCGGTTTGAATTTAACTCGATGGGGAAATCACATTATTAGATATATATTTTGGAGTTGTGGCTACGTAATGTGTTCTTATATCTTTTATATTAATACGTTCGCCTGCATTTATGGGCCAATAAGCGCTATTTGGCGAGGTGTCCGTAGCGAAAGTATTGAATGATTTTTGGTTGAATTGTTATCGACTTTAAACTACTGGAAAGTCGAAGCGTGTTCATCACCGGAAGTGGCTACTTTATTTAAACTAAGTTTCCATATGGTTAATATAAGCACTGTTCGTGCAGTACCCTCAGCTAGGTATCGGCCTGTTACATCAAGACCGACTAACTTGCTATAGTCATTGCTGCGGACTCGTAGTATCCTTTCATATTAATTGTCGTCTCTATGCGTGTAATATTGTGTTATCCATGTAAATAACACGTAGTACCATGACTTTTATTTGTGAGCTCGAATTCTAAACGTAGTCTACTATTTAGATGTTAAATTCAACTTCAAATTCAGGCGAGCTTTTGGCGAATAAACATTACCGATTTAGCAGTTTAGGTAGGTACATCGCAAAACATCGGCGCTTCGCCATTTTTGTAAAAAACATTTGCGACCCTCTGGCTCTTGTTTGGCTTCAACTCAAGAGAGCGCAATAACGACTAATTTAATAAAACCTTGGTAGCATCAACGCCAGAATTGGAAAACTAGAAACTTATTTACCACTACTTTACTAGTACGCTAGACCACGAATTCGCGCACCCTAGCAACCAGTGTATAGGATTGATTGGTGGCTAAGATTTTAAATAAATTGTTGACATTGTGTATTATAGTAGCTGTTGGGGGTCGTAGCGCCGCATAAGCACGACACTATACTGCCGCAAAAATCGATCCAGCTCCTAGAGAGTAATGCGTAAAGAATTACGAATAGCACAGCGTGTTTACAGATCTGCGATTTTTGTTCTGGAATTTATGGCTTTTGCCCAAAGAACGGAGGGTCAAGATGTCATGGCTTCACATATAAGTATTTTTAATCAAAGTAATAAATAACTCTAGCAATATTATCTCCATTTGTAAAAGAAATAAGGAACTTTAGTGGTATATTATTTTTATCGGGAGCGATAACTTAATAGATAAAAGAAATAAGGAACTTTTGTGGTATATTATCTTTATCGGGAGCGATAACATAATAGATAACGCCCTCCCTTAGTTGTTTCGAAGCAAATTATCGTTGTAACCGAGTAATCCTCGTGGAGTATAGATGTGAGATAACTCCGTGAGCATACGTGGGGCGTGTACGTGTAGCGGGTGACCATCTGATTGCAACAATTCTCCATGGAAACGCTGGCGTGGTTAGCTATCCGGGGCAGGAAAACTGTAGCCAAACTAGAGAGTAGTGGACCGCTACTAACTAGTTATAGCGTAGCCTGCCAGCCAGGGGGGCACTACATTAATACAACCGGCACGTAATAGCGTAACTCAAGGCTCAGGTTAAGGTATATAATCAAATAATCGTGCAGTCGTCATCCAACCTGGAGCGATTGTATCAACTCACAAGAGCTTTGTTAAAGTATCAGCCTAAATTAACCGTTATCGCTCAAACCTTCAGCAGTCTGCCAGCCAGCGGGGGCGATTGCTTTAAATAAGGAACCATATTAGCGTTAATTTAAGGACTTATGTTCAGATACTTAGTTACTCGTACAGTTGTCAGCTAGCTGGAGGCGGTTGTATCAACCTCAGAAGAGGAGTAGCAAAATGGCACATAACCTAACCTTAACGCTAATGGAAATAGGGACGAGTGAGAGAAATAGAATTCAGTGGCCAGGTCAGTGATAGAGCTCGACTTGCGCAAAAGTTACTGATGGAGTTATAATCGTGATCTGAAAAGAACGGCACTAAATAATCGTGACGCGAGAGGAGTTTACGGGTGCTTAAACCATCGTGCGCTTTAATATTTTATATTACTTTGTTAATAAAAATTATTGCTACGTCTTTGGTGCTCAACTATCTTAAGTAAGAGTGACTAGAGCTTAGCCACGCCTCAACGCAAAACGTTTGAACGTAGATACTGATCACGAAAAGCAAGAACGCGTGCCATCCGAGGATTCCCATCGGCATACTACAGGTCACATCTCGTTCCCATCAATCTTCGGTGACGATTCCCTTCCCCATTTAATCTCCGATAGCCATCAGAAGTACCCACTAACCCTATCCCACCGATTAATATCGATTGTATTGCATCGATTTATACCACACCGATTCTTGTCAAATTTTCCTCTCCAATTATGTTGAATCGATTCTATATTTGATTCTTTGTGTTCCGATTCGTTGTCGCTCTTTTGAACAATGTGGTTATTCATCGGTCCCTTCCCTTGTTATTCATCATTGTCGGAAGGCATGAATTCCGAAGGTCCCAGTACCCCTGGTTGGCTGACAAACTAGTCCCTTCTTCCTTCATTTCCGCATTTCCTGATCAACTAAGATACTGTGAGAATGCAGACGCCCGGTCGGCTCGTCACCTTCTTTACCTTATTCCGTTGTTATAGTTGTTTTATATTTGGGAATTTGCCTTGTCGGTTTTGCGTATCCAAATATTCCTGTTGCGCCCCATGGATTCCTCGCAAAATTTCTTGTTTGTTGTTTCCAATAAACCGACGGGTTTGCTTCTTTGCTCGATTGAATTCTTGTTCCACAACGATCTTCTTATTGTGAGTTCTTCCTTTTATATAGCTGAACGCTATCCCATTGTTGGCCCACATTTCATTGTCTTGGAATATTCCTTTAGTTCATTTTCCTTATAAGTTTTAGGATATCCATTCTTTGATTATTTGCCGTTGGCGCTATTGCGTACTGAATTTTGGTATCCATTATGTCGGCATAACCAAGCGGTAGAGCCATTACTCCTGGTAAATTTTGTGTTTGTCCTACTTTTGTTTTTACTCCTTCTATTAGCCATTCTTGGTTAATCTTAACGTATTGTAGGATCGGAAAACCCTTTGGTAGCATATTAGATCGTCAACAGTTATTGCTTCTTTGTCAAATGTCGGGGGTTCCCTAGGCTAAATAAGGGGTTAAGTCCCAAACCGCCCTAAAATTTACCTAAATTTACTTAAATTTATTTTTTGATGTGTGGTTTAATTTAGTTGGGGAGGACCCAGCTACTGGAATCCGACCAAGGGGGGGGGGGGTTGGCAACATTTTAAAAGCGGGAGTTTGCGGTCACGTGATTGACGCAACTCCGCAGCTATTGGCCCGGGATGGATTTAAATTTAGTTTCTATTCAGTCTTCGATTTGTTTTTGCGCAGTCCGGCAGTTTTTTATGCAGTTTATTATTTTGTTATTGCTTTTAATGTTTAGCCTCAATTGACGCAAAGAATTGCGTTCCTGGATAGGATTTAAGATCTTGCAGAATGAGGAGCTGTTGCGGTGTAAAAAGAAAAGCATACTTACGTGGGGTAGAGAATAAACCACTTAACAATTAAGTAATACCCTCTTACTATTTAACTGAGTAATAATAATATTCCTAATAAAATTTATGTGCCCAGGCTTAAAGAATTAAGTCTTAGGTATGATAGTGCCAAATAGTAGAGTGGTATCCTAATAGATAAACTATTAGTACAGTAGTAATATAAAACATCGGCCATCAGTCGAATGAGAATCTCCGGCACGAGAGTAGCACGGTTAACTTCGTGAGAAACCTGGGGCGAGTAAGGGGTGCGGAATCGGACAACCAAGTCTTGAGATCCCTCGTTTCGCAGTAACCATCCGTTATCGCATTCTTATTCAGTGCCGGAGGACCGAGAGAGAAAAAGTTCTAACTGGGGCGGTGTACTATCGTCACCACCCAGTTCATAGATATAACGCAGTACGCCAGTCTTTCGGGAGTAACTGCTTTAAATAAGAACTAGTACTGGTGTAAATCTAAGGCTCAGGTTAAGATAATTAAATAATCGTGCAGTAAGCAGTCCTATCGGGTGTAACAGCACCAACCTCGAAAGAGGATTTGTAAAGTATCAGATAACTTAAATTTTGGACCTACACCACTCGGCCATAACGCAGCACGCATTCCTATTGGGTGTAACTGCTTTAAAAATAAGAATCGTTATTAGTGTCTATCTAGGGTATAGGTTCATGTACCTAAATAATCGCACAGTACGCATTCCTATCGGGTGTAACGGTATCAACCTTACAAGAGGAGTACTGAAGTAGTAGATAACCTAACGCTTAACGCTAATTCACAATCGCAAACTCACGAACAATCACCCAAAAGTAAAGCTCAACAGAGTCTTTGTGGCGCCAATCAACGACATCACAGAACACATTATTTACACCTCCTGCGATGGATCATTGCGCTGAGTGTAATCACGATGACGGCAGTGACTGCTTGGAGTGCGACCTCTGTGTGTGTTGGATTCATTTCGCATGTACATTGATAGACAAAAACAATGTCCACCGTTACGAAAATCCTCACACACTAGTTGTCTGTACAAACTGTCTAGACTTTACCCGCAACCACCGTCTAAATCACCAATCACAACAGCCTGAAACAGTGCAAGATTACACCACCGCAGAATCAAATCGACTACAAAAATTGGAAGCCCAAGTCGGAACTATTACGACTTCTATCGGCAAACTTGCCGCATCAGCAGCTGAATCAGCCGCCTCCGCTGAACGCTTTCCTATCGGGTGTAACAGTATCAACCTTACAAGAGGAGTATTAAAGTAGTAGATAACCTAACGCTTAACGCTAATTCACAATCGCAAACTCACGAACAATCACCCAAAAGCAAAGCTCAACAGAGTCTTTGTGGCGCCAATCAACGACATCACAGAACACATTATTTACACTTCCTGTGATGGATCATTGCGCTGAGCGTAATCACGATGGCGGCAGTGACTGCTTGGAGTGCGACCTCTGTGTGTTGGATTCATTTCGCATGTACATTGTTGGACAAAAACAATGTCCACCTTTACGAAATTCGTCACATACTAGCTGTCTATACAAACTGTCTAGACTTTGCGCGCAACCACCGTCTAAATCACCAATCACAACAGCCTAAAACAGTGCAAGATCACACCACCGCAGAATCCCATCGACTACAAAAATTGGAAGCCCAAATTGGAACTCTTACGACTTCTATCGGCAAACTTGCCGCATCAGCAGCTGAATCAGCCGCCTCCGTCAACGACCTGAAAGAATCGTATCAATCATCGTTGTCAGCGAACGAAAATAGCGGCGCATCCGCTAACCCACAAACATGGGGTCAGATTGTTCAACAAAACGCCACATCTGACGGGCGTGTTGTTCACTACACACAGCCATCCGATGACGAAGATGCTAGACGTCGCAGCTGCATCGTTGTTAAAGCTCTACCAGAAAGAGGATGACATGGCAGATGCTTACAACATCTGAATAAAACTTGACCCGTCCGTCCAGATCCAGGAAGTTTTTCGACTTGGCGTTTACGATCAATCATCCAGCAATCGAAAAACAAATCACGAACCCCGACTCTTGAAGGTACGACTATCCTCCTCGACAGCTGTTCGATCAATCCAATAAAACACACGAAAACTCAAGGATTACGACTGGTTGCAGAAAATAAATTTAAGTAAATTTAGATAAATTTTAGAGTGGTTTGGGACTTAACCCCTTATTTAGCCTAGGGAACCCCCGACATTTGACAAAGAAGCAATAACTGTTGACGATTTAATATGCTACCAAAGGGTTTTCCGATCCTACAATACGTTAAGATTAACCAAGAATGGCTAATAGAAGACGTAAAAACAAAAGTAGGACAAACACAAAATTTACCAGGAGCTAATGGCTCTAACCGCTTGGTTATGCCGACATAATGGATACCAAAATTCAGTACGCAATAGCGCCAACGGCAAATAATCAAAGAATGTATATCCTAAAACTTATAAGGAAAATGAACGGAAGGCCTATTTCAAGAAATATGGAACGTGGGCCAACAATGGGATAGCGTTCAGCTATATAAAGGAAGAACTCACAATAAGAAGATCGTTGTGGAACAAGAATTCAATCGAGCAAAGAAGCAAACCCCGTCGGTTTATTGGAAACAACAAACAAGAAATTTTGCGAGGAATCCATGGGGCGCAACAGGAATATTTGGATACGCAAAACCGACAAGGCAAATTCCCAAATATAAAACAACTATAACAACGGAATAAGGTAAAGAAGGTGACGAGCCGACCGGGCGTCTGCATTCTCACAGTATCTTAGTTGATCAGGAAATGCGGAAAAATGAAGGAAGAAAGGACTAAGTTTGTCAGCCAACCAGGGGTACTGGGACCTTCGGAATTCATGCCTTCCGACAATGATGAATAACAAGGGAAGGGACCGATGAATAACCACATTGTTCAAAAGAGCGACAACGAATCGGAACACAAAGAATCAAATATAGAAATCGATTCAAGATATTTGTAGCAAAAAATACGTAACTACGAGTACATA
>JASANE010027907.1:0-16524 GCA_030248225.1 Trileptium ribeirensis
TGAGCTGACTAGTTGAACATATAGACCGATTTTTATTTCGGTTAACTTTCCATGCAATTTTTTTCGGTAACTTGACTATATTAAACACGCTGCTTTATTTTTTCGCTAAGTCGGTGCTTGGTTATGCCATATTGTGGTGTCGTGAAGTTTAAAATCAAACGTTTTAGATGATTTGCCGGTTCGAAATTTTGTCGGAACGTTTGAAGAACAAGGGATACTTCCACATACTCATGAAATTAGTGTGTACAGTCATTACGACTTCAACATTGAATATAATGGCGATCATGTAAGTAGCACGATGTGCAGCGTTGTATTGTATTTCTACTGAAGTAGTTTAGAATTCAGAATTTGTCGTATTGGTTATCGTTTGTATATGTAACAAGCTACTTGCTCGCTCCATGAGGTCAAATGATGCGAGCGAAGGTAATGTGCGCTAAGCGACTAGATCAAGATTCTAAACTGACTTTTCTTGGCCCCTTTTAAAGTCCCAGAGTAGCAGCACTAGTGGAAATAGCAATACATGAATGGCAACGCAGCGGCCATTTTCAGTACATAACAAAACTGTTAGGAGCCCTTGCTTTGATTTTCCATTGACCAAAAACACAAAACCTTTGAAATTTATAAATTACAACTTCAAGAAAGTTATATTTTGAAGTGACATTTTTCACGCTGTAGGCCCTGAGTTTGCACTATTTGAAGCACACAGTGCAAATACAATTTTGGACGTCCCAAGTGCCTACCAAACCTATTCCATCTCTATTAACACAATTAAGTTTAATAGGTTAATTATAGGTTTAAAACGAAACCACCATGTTTAACGAATTAAACACACATCGTTCGCCCCTCTACAAGCCGGCTTCCCCACACTGCTAAAATTATTCCTGGGGAATGATCTGGAGGATTTCCTGTTGACTTTTTTGTAATAGAATAAAGTTTTAGTAAAGTTGGCATTCGTGATAAGCTGTATGTGTTGAAATCTGAACGGCAACGAGTAATATGTAAATTGGCTAAAGGTCGGATTTTTAGTCTTACTCTAAATCTACATATAATACCCTACACAAGTAAAGCTACACACGCAAACAGTTAATTTTCTTCACTCACCAATAATAATCGGTATAAATTTCGCGCGTTTTGGACATAAGACAATTAATAATTCATCGGTTTCGTTGTCAGAGCATTCGGGTGAGTTTAAGTTTGCTTTGAATTCGTTTATAATTCATTTCAATCAATGTTCTCAGCGTTGAGCGTCTATCAGAAGAGAATCGTACTAGCAACATCATCCGTGTAATTGGCTGACCACAGTCAAATCACACCTGTTTGCTGCACTGATAGGCAATTTCATTCTGAACACTGATTGAAACTTTATTTGCTGCGCGAGTGATGAATCGTATTTGCGCTTGGTGCTTCAATTGTGTGAACCGAAAGTATGTTTCGAACCGATTATATAAAACATGTTACAGGTGATTTCGTTTTGAGCTAAAACTCTTTATTCTACAGGAACCATTTTTCGCACTTTTATTCTATTGATATGTTCCTACACAATGTAAAAGTCGCACAAGTCTGATTTTGTCTTATGCAAAAAATTTTCTTCTTTTTATAATACCATAATACTAGTAACACGTAAACATGGGTGACGGAGGCATGGCGGCCTACCGGCGTGAGTAGTGCATAGACAGCTTGTTGAATTTCTAGCACTTTTTGTTAACATTTAAAAGTAACATACTCATTTAAATCGAGTAGCTACACCTTATCTTCGAATTTTCACCATGAAAACAATTTTAAGAACTGAATTTACTCTGGAAAATAATGTTCGAATTTGACTATGACCGATACGTATAATTTGAACTATTCAAAAATGACAAGTGTTATTCTGTTAAGGTTTCCTAGTAGCAAGCGTTATAGGCTCAAAATGTGACAAACACTATCATCTTTTTATGTAATACCAAAGTTAAAAACTATGAATCGGTTGTCGAGATATGATGGACTTAGGTTTTCCTAAGTCAAATTTAGAGAATTTGCTTAATTTTTAAGGAAAGAGATGAAATACGTCAATCAGCTATATACAGCTATTTAGAAAACGTGAAAATACATTTTATGTAAAAAAATCGCCGAAATAGCACGAACGGTTGTCGAGATGCGGTGAAAAATCTGAAAAAATGGCAAAAATCCCTAAGTTTGAGCAACATTTGCTTAATTTTGAGTACAAAGCAATTTTCGTAGAAAAAAGTGCTCAATGAAAGGGCACTCCGCAAGAGAATATGCAACACGAAGAAAAAAAATTTCTAAAATCGGCCTAGCGTTCAACCTGCAGACCTGTCTGTGACAAACAAAAAAAAAGTCACAGAGAAAATTGAAATTTTGCGTCTAGTATATTGATATATATAAAGTTAAATGTACGCCTCCGGCTGCGACTCGCCACCTTCGGTGGCTCGTCTTGCCTCCGTCAATTAAGCTTAGGATGTTAGCTTTTCTCCAATGGCATTGCAGTGAATCTTGTGTTTGCACGGAGTACTCCAAATAAACCTTGTCTATTGTGTTGAACCACCCACAGTCGATCGTTTTAAATTTACAAGTTTCGTGGTAGCGGCATTAGTGAACCATAATGGCGCAACATCTTCAGCAACAGAAGTTACTAAACAGACTACTGTCGAGTGATTGCATACAGACAAACCGGACGTTTCTGTGCTGCCTAAACAGCACTGTCTGAAAACAGCCAGCCGGATCACGTGAATTCAAGTGTCTGAACGTGGCCTACCGAACCACATGGTGAATTTCGAATTTCTTGACTTGAAAGAGGCCCTTGACAATCTGTCGGACTAGTGCTGTGTTGTGTCAATGCTTTTTTCGGCTCTTTTTTCTATTGCAAATATGGTAACGCAAGCAGACTTGTTGATGTCCGCACATCTAGAGCCTTGAGGTCGCGCATTAACTCTTGCGTTACACTAGTATTGTGCCAAAAATCAGATTTTGTTATACGGCTTTTGCTCTGAAATATTAATGCTTTTGCTCACGAATACTAGTATTGGTTGTGCAAAAGGTGTGCGCACGTCTGAAGCTATGAGGTCGGGCATTAGCTGCTACGTTACAACAGCTTTGTGCCAGTTTGTTATACGTCTTTTGTTCTGGAATATTCTGTTCGGAAATACTAGTATTGGTTGTGCAAAAGATGTCCGCACGTCTGAAGCTATGAGGTCGGGTATTAGCTGCTATGTTACAACAGCTTTGTACCAAATATCAGATTTGTTATACGGCTTTTGCACTGAAATATGCTGTTGCTCAGAAATACTGGTAATGGTTGTGCAAACGCTCTACCAAGATAGGGTTTTGCTACATAAAGAGTTTAATAGTAAGTAATTGCCTTTTTACTTTATAACTCGATAACCAGTGCAGATAATAATTAGTTCGGGCTTTTGCTATCACAATATTCATTATCGTATTTTTCTGTACGACCTGTAAAATCAATTTTGAGCTATGCTTTTGCTCAGAAATGGCACTACTTGTATACATTGTGTGGGTGTTTTTGGTGCCTGTATGGCTTTTTGGGTCGCCCGTTCGGGTCGTTTATTTTCGATATCTTTACATGTGTGCATGTACATACCATTTGAAGATTTCACTATTTCCCTGAAAACTGGACATCAGTTGTCACCATGCCTATTAAATTTTATCACTCCGAATATTTCAAAAAATGTTGGCGGTGTGGGCCCAGTGATAGTTCTGTAGCGCTGCTACAAAACTGGGTTAAAAATCCCTATGTTTACACAATGATGTATAAACTATCTAGGGGTGTTTATTGGAGAAATGTTTTGAATTTCCGGCCGTATATCGACAACGTAACTCGACTATTATTTTGACCTGGTTGGGTGGCCATATCGTAAAATTGGTAAAGTAGTACCGCTATAACAGATGCACACCGGGAATTCATACAAAACATTTTGCTTAATCGTAATTTTTATTATAGTATATAGGGCGAATATTTTTGTTTTAAGATCATAAGTGTCAGCGTCAGCGTAAAGCGAGAGCCGCCGATGAAAATTCCGGAAAATTCAAAATCATTTTCAATACCGTACACGTACAGTGTTAAGTGGAAGCCAACGGCGTAGGTTTCGTTTAGCTCTTTGTTTTTATAAGTTTTGTTTTGTGTGTAATTATGTAATTAATACTTTTGTAATACTCGGGACACTGCTGCACTACGCAATCTTTAAACGTAGTGGTCGTACGACTTCGCCTATCGTAACCTCAAGGGCGGCGGACCTAAATTCTTGATTCCAGGATTATCCCGTGGTCAGACCCAATAAGGTACGGAGCTTAGCAAGCCTCAGGTTCTCTTCACGGAACGTGTTTGGATCCCGCTGGCTTGGATGTGCACGTCGCCTAAGTGGTACTACCTTTGATGTCCCCAGGGAGGTTGGCTCCGTTACTTGCTCACAGGCCATGGAGACCATACGGCTTCTCCCTATTGCGATCTCATCTGGAAGTTTAATGGATCGCTGCTCAAACACATCGTTGGGCTTTTTCGAATACAATAATATAACCTAGTTTATAGCGTCATTGGTCATCACCGGGGTCCGCTAATCTCTGGATGTTTAACCTCGAATCGTTCCTCTCTATTCGTACATCGACCGGTCGGCAGGGTTTGTCCCTGAATCCTCGGCGACGTTGGATCTTTGGAGCTCTCATGCACATATTCAATTAGTGCAATCGTACAGTTACAATCTGAACTAAGTGCTTATAAAATTGAACGCGGACGAAGTCGAATGAAAACGCAACCTTTCAATCTTCGTTTAAACGAACTTCGTAGAATTAAACGCAAACTAACATTTTTATTAAAATATTTTTTTTATTTCAACACAATCGAAATTCGTTAAATTAAACGCGAAGTAACCATGTTTTATTAAATTTTTATTTTGACGCAATCGAAATTCGTTAAATTAATCGAATTTCGTTTAAACGATCGATTTTCGTTTAACCGCAAAACGAAATCGAACGAAGCTTCGATCCATTTTTGAGCACTTAATTGTGATTATAACTGTACTCGTTGATTTGTGAACGAAACACGCTGAGGCTTCTGACCTTGCGACGTCAAGCCTGAACGCACTTCGTCGATTGGTGTGTCAATTTCGAAGCCCCTTGTACATATCGCTACATATATCTTCGATCAACACTGGAATACGATGGGTTTTCAACGATTATTTATTGACAAGCAAATCGATTACACATTCCATACGGCAATCCAATCAGCAACATCGATACACATTTATAATGGGCATAGTACAATTAACATAATGAGCACGTATTTCACACAAGTAAATTCGGTCAAGTGGAATCACGGGTCAAAGCCTTCCTAATCGACCGTACACAGCCGTAAGCTACGTCAAAAACCTTCCGCTTATACGAATACTGAAGTGACGGGCTGTGCTTACGTTACTTAAAATGAAAACAAAACACGCAAACGCTCTGTGAGACAGCCAACGATGCTTCAAAAGCCAACTGATCGCTCAATAATACCATTAGGACGGCTCAGATAAGCTGAAGGCTAACAGAGAAATTAGTCGCAAACATACAGTCACGGCCACAATTAAGTGCATAAAAAACGAACGCAACAACGTTCGTTTATAAACGAACGTTTGAACGTTCGTTTGCGTTTGCGTTCGTTTATGAACGAACGTTCTACCGTTTGTTCAAAATCGAACGCTCCAGCGTTCGTGCACGAACGAACGTTACAACGTTCAACTACCGAGGAGAGTTGAATCAGTAGAACAAAATAATGACGTCACCACAACCTGCGTGGAGAGACTGGTACCGACCGCAAAGTGTGGACTAATCAATTTATCATTCTGCGCTTCATATAATATTTCGACGAATCTGGACCACGTCTACAGTACAAAAAGAACAACCAGCAGAGTCTAATTGGTTATAGGTTATTATTATACATGGAAAAACTATAGTGTCGATCTGGGTCCTTACCCAGTGTCGGATTGATCCATTCAATTTACAATGACTCATTATATCATTACATCAGTTATAATAATGTCTCTATATATACATATACAATTAATAATCTGTATGTATATACATTATATATACAATAATCGTTCTAAAAAAGATTGTTAAGATGGCGCATCATTTCAATCCAGATCTGTTTTTCTGCGTTGGAATACTTTAATGTTGATGTTTAATTTTTGCTTTTTATTGTAGCAGACATATAAATTATTAGTGTTACTACTGTTTGTTGTTATTAATTTTTATTTTCTATATATGACAATTTAGATTTTTATGTATGTATGTCGACTTAAATTTTCAGCTCAAACTGGGTAACCATATAAACTTGATTTCACTAACCCAACGGTGTTAGCGCAGCATCTAGTTACTAGATGCTTCAGAGACCGTTGGCTTTCAGATTAACGGTTACCCCTGCCGATAGGATGATTTTGGTTTCAACTGTAAACGGTTCATACGGTACACAAATAGTTAAAAATGCCACTTGAAAGAAAGTAAAACGTAGAGTAGCGCTCAATAAATCACTTTACTCGCTCATTGCTAGTATGTAGCATGCCTGGCTGGGGACTGTCTAGACATGAGGTTGGGGGCCTCTGCCCAGCCCTTGGATTTTTTTGCCGATTGGGTAGCTTTGTGCTATCATATCTCGGGAAGTACGAAGAAATTCGAAAATCCGATACGAGAAGTTTTTCGTAATTGCCCATTGAAGGCGAAAAAAATTTGGCAGGTTTATCTTGAAAATTAGGGGACTAGATACATTTTGAAAAGGGGGTTTCGTTCAATTAGCCTATAGTCAAATTTTCAAACACTTAGACCGTGTTTTTGTGCTCAGACTAGTACCTGGTGGGCTGTGGGTGCCTCAAGATGGGCTTCAGCGCTTCCCGAGGTCCTCCTGGGATCTCAAAGTACCCATCCTCTTGGGATCTCATTTTGGATCGAAGTTATGGATTTAGACCCGGTTTCTTGGTCCAAACTAGTTAGTTGGCGACCCACAGACTCTATTTTGGCCAAATCCCGACCGTCTGACTCATAGTTCGGCTCTGGCAGGGGTCAGGTGGCTTTCTGGGGCTCTCCCGGGATCTCAAAATACCCTAACATCTCATTTTTGGAGCGGATTTATTATACATATTTGCTGCTCCATAATTTTAGAAATGTATAAAACAAAACTATCGAGATTGCCTAACTATTGCCGTTGGCGAATTATTGCATTGATCGATCATGGTCACAGGGTTAAAGAGATTAAAACAGTCCTAGAGAAAGAGGATTACCATACTTCCTGTCGTACGATAAACAGTCGAATAGACAAATGGTATTCAAGGAGACACCATTACGACATAAAAAGGTCTGGGCGAAGCAAGCCGAATGAAGAGATTGAACGTGAGATTTGACAGCTTAATGTGTAGCAATAATGAGTTAACCGCGTATCAATTAAAACTCATGTTAGAGCGCCGACAAAATTTAAAAGGTATTGAAATTCCGTCCGTGCGCACCATTCGCCGACTACGAAAAAAACTGGGCTGGAAATACGCTAATGTTCGGTATTGTCAAATAGTCAGGGACGTAAACAAGAAAAAGCGAGTGCATTTTTGCTTATCAAGTATCGAAAACAACACGCCATATCAACATCATATTTTTTCCGATGAGTGTACAATACAGCTTGAACAGCACAGGAAAAAAGCGTTCGTTAAGAATTGGGAGAACTATATGACTCTTCGCAGTAGAGCAAAGCATCCGGTTAAGGTTCATATCTGGGCAGGAATAAGCTGGTTGGGTGCTACCAAAATTTGCATTTTTGATGGCAGGAAACGAATGGATTCTTCTTTGTATTGCCGTATTCTCGAAAAGTATTTTAAACCGTTTGCCGGCAGGAAATTCAACAACCGGTGTTGTTTAGTTCATGATAATTCCCCGGTACATACTAGCACCGTAACCAAAAATTACATGCAAGAGAATAATATACATACAATACCTTGGCCTCCAGAATCTCCTGACCTAAATACCATCGAATGTGTATGGCATCAACTAAAACATTACCTGAGAAGTGAAGCAAAACCATCGAATAAAATTGAGCCTATCTCGGGCATAAAGAGTTTCTGGAAAACTGCAATGACCGTTGTACAATGTCGAAAATATATACGCCACGTGTATAATGTTATTCCCGAAGTCTTGAAGAATAATGGAGGCCCAACTTTATACTAAAGTTAGTTCTTAATTTGTTTTTGTGGCTTAATTCATATTATCTTTTATAATCTTTCAGTAGTTTAGTTAAAACAATGAATTCCTACTTCTGGGTGAAATGGTATAAATCAGGGAAAACTTCAGTTGTACCAGACTTTCAAATTATCAAAATAATCGTAGATTACGCTGTTGACAAAACAGAAATTTCGGAATTCGATTTAAATGATATTATTTTTAATACTACTTATGGCAAAATTGAATATCGAAGCAAAGGAAAAGTTAAACGTGACTGGGCGATTATTATGGCCGCTGGTTCTCAAATAGATATGCTTAAAACGCAGGAGGAACAGTCGAAGAATTACGCTGAGAATAATAGCCCAAATTCATCGCTGGACACTTCTTCCGTTACAAACCTGAGTCTTATATCAGGTAAGGAAGGACCGCATGATAGAGTTCCTTTATACAACCATCGTATAGTCGTTATTTATATGTACTAAGCCTAGGTCGAGGGGCTAGTGCGGGGGGGGGGTTGGGTTCGGGGGCGGTAGCCCCCCGACTTAGACTTCGAACTGAAGATAAATATTAAGCCTAAGCCTAATTCACCAATCACAGTGATCTTTTCAAGTTCCCCCCTATAATAGAGGATTTCAACAGAAACTTACTTATGTTCGAAGACAAAATTTGACATATGTATAATTAAAGATGGAAGTCTGGATGCTTATTATCGAGGGAGCGTGCTTATTACAATGCGACATGTAGTTGAAAGTACTGTACGAGAGATGCAGAGGGGTGATCCTATGGGTACCCCTCTGCCAATTTTGTCAATGGGTTTCGGCTAGCAAGGTCTCTGTTTTTAATCCTTTTCCCATCAGCTCGTGTACAGGCCCATGTTTTATTGTGGATCTCAGGTGTGGCGCAGCTTTTGCGGTCATTGGGGCGGGGGCTATAGGACATCAGAGATAACAGACCGCAAGAATGGTACGAGTCAATGCTCTCTATCAACAGAGATCGAGACCAATGAATTACTAATTCTAGGGTCAGCTCCAGATTCTATAGCCTCTCCTAGTGACGACGAACCACATCAGTACAGTCCGCGCACTTTCAACTTCGCTCGCACAACACGTGATGCTATCGACTGCAGCGAAGGTCCCATCCGTTCATGTTCCACGCCCCAAGAATCATCTCAACATTTTCTTGGGCGAGATGAATCTTCTGATATTCGCGGTGTTTTAGCAGTCATCAAAAGCGGCATGTCGGAGTTACAAAACCAATTGCAAGGCATTGCTTCCAGCCAAGCCCAGTTGCAGGCGCAGCTAAACCGCATAGAAGGACAAGTTATGGAGCTTCAGCAACTTCAGCGGCCAGATAATCCTTTAAGTCGATCTCACGAAAATGCGTCACTGGTCATTGACGAGGGTTCTCCTACAGGCGAAGTGGATTCAGAACAGTCTATTGTTTATAATCCTGCTATCCCGAGTTCTTTTGAGCTGCGGCAAAACCTGTGTTTATCAACACCAAATAGTGAACATTTTCAAACACTTAGCCAGCGAGTTATTGACAGTACATACGATAAATCCGCGTCGCGTAAACATTTTGCGACAAAGCTTGTACGAATGTTGTATACAGAAAGAGAGTTGAAAGGAAAAAACTGTAATGGTGTTCGAAACAAAGAAGCACTGTGCCCGAAGAAGCTTAATTATGTTCGAAAAATTGTTCTTGGAAAATCTCCGCCCAAAGGCAATGAAACTCCTAGAAAATGTTGGAAATCTTGTGTTTTAGCTATAGATTCGTACTTGAGACGTATGAAATAGATGCAAACATAACTTGGATGCTTTCGCGCCTACAATACTTTTTCAAAGCTAAGCTGTAATTCACTATAAATATCCCATGAAACGAACTAAGGTTACGACAGTCATATTTCCATAAGCTTTAAAAGTATATTCCCATAAAATATTGTGTTACTCCGAATGTTTACAAATTATACGTATATATATCAGTGATAAGTAAACAATATATACCATATCGCCGCACTGCAGTGTTCAGTCGTAATATACTGATATATCGTTGTTGATGAAGTATGCTAAATGCAGATTTTGTTTTTAACTCTTGTTCAAACTGTAGGGAGATGCAAGTCAGAAATCTGGACGTTGAGAAATATAGCTATTATTATTAATAACATGAAGTTTCAAACACGCGCCATTCACTTTCCAATAATAATTATAATGATAATATTCAGAACAAAATATATTGCATACAAAATGTACAGTAATCCACACAACTTGTTATAGTAAGGTGAGCGAGTTTGCTTTTAATTAGGGGTGTCTGTTTAGCGCCACCTACGTATAAAGCAAGAACGCACATACATAAGTGCTAGTTACAGGGCCGAATAGACTAACAAATTTCAGACACCGGTCTAAGCGTAGTCCAAGACGACAAAACTTATTTCTAGCGATCGTTTCATGACAAGTTACATGTTTAATGTATGTATACCAGGGAGTAACCGGAATTCCGGTTCCGGCGAAAATCGTGTTCCGGTTCCGGTTCCGGCAAAGGGCAAAAACCATACCGGAACCGGAATTCCGGTTTAAAAATTCTGTTTGAAATTTTCCACGTTTTTTGCTTTATCCTGTAATCCAAACATATGTAATATATATTATACAATGATCAAGCTCCAATACAACCAAGCAAGAGAAAAGATTAACTAACCAATTTGCCGTGTAAAACGTAAGTAGGGCACATAATTTGAGCAGGAATTTTTCATAATAACCTGCAGAAGTTTGTTAAATCAAAGCCAGGTCGATGCGTATAGCAGCTATTTTACACATCCAGAAGTCTGTGGGATACGTTTGAATTTAACCGGTCCAAACCGGTAACAGAGTATGGCTTACGCAGAAGTACTTAGGGTATGCGTGGCTAACATAAATTGCGTCAAGCACCCGCCAGTGCGCTTGTAAACTTGGTAAATCAGTCTAAATTGAAGTAAACTAACGTTATCTGCAACGCAGCTAGAAACTGCTTTCTTGGCAATGAACTGTATTTATTGAAACTGTGCGAGCAGCATCACAGTGTGTCTTATTTATAGCATTCTGATTAGAAAGTTATCATCATTATGATCTAACTGACGGGCACTGTTTGTCCAACGCTAGCCTAAACAGTGTCTCTGACCACTGATCAGAAAATTACCTTCTATCTATTATTTTCTCTTAGAATTATATAAACCAATAATTTTAAGTTTCCTACAGAAGAACATACAACAAACGTATGCGTAGTAAAGAGAGGCGACTGGACACGGAGCGAAAGTGTGTATTCTACGCTCCAAGCTTTGTAAGCATATTCGATTTGACGCAGTATATGCAATGGTGTATAGTGGAAGGCATTTTTGCTCTGGGTGTCCAAAAATCGACATATTTGATCGATAAATAAACATTATTAGCTTCATCAGTCTCTTTAAAGTTTCAGAAAGGCAATAATACCATCGCAAAACCTTAAGTTTAATGTAAAAGTTATTTTTAATGCATTTTAAATCCACTATACCTTCATTTCTTCCATCATCTGTTTTACTATATATAAATTTCGAAGACCAGGTTCCGGTTCCGGTTCCGGATCCGGTTTAAATGGACGGTTCCGGTTGCTGGTTCCGGTTCCGGTAAATTTCGGTTCCGGTTATTCCCTGATGTATACATATGTATGTTTTATATTATGAAGGATTTGAGGTATATATCGTATGTTTCGAATATGAAGGCTTATTCAAAATTTATACAACAGTTGCTGACTGCTACTGTGTTCGCCTCTTAATCAGCGTGCGTTACTAACGTTATAACGTTCGTTGCTGAACGAACGCTCAAACGTTCGTTTCCAAACGAACGCTCAAACGTTCGTTTCCAAACGAACGCTCAAACGTTCGTTTCTGAACGAACGTTATAACGTTCGTTTCTGAACGAACGCTCAAACGTTCGTTTGCGTTTGCGTTCCGCGTGCGTTTTTTTGCACTTAATTCTGGCCGTGACTGTAAGTGACATCGGATGTAAATACGCACTGCACTAGTGTACATGCGCTATAATAGCAAAAGATAGCTCGAATGACACGGAGTAATTCGATTCCTTAACGTATCCTACAACTATTCTACAAAGGATTTAAATACGGCAAAGTATACACGGTACAATTGCATACATTAGGACACACGTTTAGTTATTGTATTACGACAATTAATATCAATCGACATTTTGTCGATGTTATAACTCACTAAAGATCGGCACGATGCAAATCAGTGGCATGACATATCAACAGGTACGTATATCTATCAAGTTTGTTACCAAAATTTTCCTACCATTTTCTAGATTCCAAAAATCTGTTTTGATTCTAATCGTTAAGTATATCACAAGTCTCCTAATCCAACAGCTTTGAAGCTTAATAATCAGATTAATTCAATCGCTCGCAACATTGCCTAAATGGGGTCAAGATTTGTCACCGCCGAGAACAGTCTGGTTATACGTAATCCAACGTACATGGAAATTTTGAACGGCCGCTTATAGCTGGTTCTTTTACTGTGCTCGAATCAACTTATCCAATCGCCAGTTCATCGGGCTTTAAATGTCTAGTTAGTCTGCTGTAGCATGTCAATACGGCAAAACTTCATTAATCAGCGGACACGCAAGAAACACGGATGGTGTTACCGGTTTGGGAGGGAGGCAGAAAATACGATATTTATCCGACGTCCACGACGAACAACTCAGCTTTTCAAGAACTAAGTGATTGTACAAAGAAATGGAAAAAGGAAAAACTTAACTTTTATGCTTTAATTTGGTGTCAATTGGGTGTCGCTACAACTACGCAGGAAACCTCCTACGGTGTCTCAGGGATTCCTCAACAGTTATTGACGAATGAGGAATTGGGACATTCTTGCGTTGCTTCCTAAAAAGTTAATTTACTTCGCAGGCTGAAGGTTCGGATCGGTATTAATAAATAATCCATTAAATAATTACTTCTTGGATCCCAAGGTCGTAGTGTCATGCGGTCGGTAACCAAAGTTTTATACTCTAAAGGTTTACAATTTATATGCTATAATTGCTACCATGGTTCGAGTCAAACAAGGACCTAGAAGAAATATTGTTCATGGCCTATATTTGTCAGTTGGGGCATTGCTTCTGCATTATTAATTAAAATAAATTGACCTCTTGTTAAAGAGAATAGACGATTATTATGATCTAAGTTCTTTAACTCGTAATACCTAAGGAATGGCTGTCCTTATAACCTAAATACTTTCTGGGTTCACCAGTGTGCAATATACAAATTTTGTTTCGAACTTCGCAGAGAACAAAGGAAATTATCGACATTATTTGGATTAGGGGAATTATTTCGTTTCTAAAATTTTTCGAGGTTCCATCTACTTGGGCCTAAATTTTACCATCCCAACCCTCGGCCCGGTCTTAGCTCAGCCAAATCGGCAATTTCCCTGCCGAATCGTCCCAATTTCTCAGATACCGAGATGCCTTAATTCTGACCAATCAGAAACCCTTCATTTTGTTTATTTCTCCGCAAATTATATTCTAATTAACAGTAACTTTATTAAAATTACTAATATTACTAAAGTTAACTTAGCTAATTAATATTATTAATTTTAGCTGGAAACTATATGGGTCATTTCACGAAACCATGTCATTTTAGTCGGGGGGGGGCACATCGGCACTTTTTGGCCCAGTCTTTTGTAAGGAAATTTAATGTCGCTGTGAGATGTAGTAATAGCATATCCGACGATCATAACGAGGTATGGTGGACCTCTGTTGTACCCCAAACATAGCAGGAGCCAGAGGCCCTCAACCCGGGTTGGCCAAATGAAGCCAAAAACACATGTCCTAATATAAACGTTCGCTGTATCGCTAGCACGCGATACATATGTGTGTTTTTCATTTCACCGTGATCCATTGGTATTTGCTAATTTTTCCGGAAAAACTTGTGAGTAAGTATCGACACTGAAGCTGACGTCAAGCTTCCGAAAATTTTTTTCGTGACATGTAGCCCCCCCCCCGACCAACGTCAAATCTTGCAGCTTTCAGACGCTGGTAAATAACGTAAAAGTGCACTAGCGCCAAAAATGCTATATAACGGTAATCGCAATCAGTACAGGTGTTATTAAAAAAGAATATCAGCGTCTGTCCATGTGTTATTTCATTATGAGGTCGAAGGTCATAAAATGCCAAAAATGGGGTATGCAAAATGTAGCCCCCCCCGACCTGACCAAACTTAAATTTAAAAAAGTCAAATTTAGCATACAGTCTTACAATAGGCCGGATATAAACATAGTAAAGCCCCACTAGAATCGACCCATCTATTAAAAATTTTTAATGAAAATGTAGCCCCCCCGACCGCATGTATAATAAAAGTAATCGAAGGTCGCAAGAATCATATTAGTATATAAGTTCATCATCATTGCACTATGATATGGGGCCGTGCTTTTAACTGGGCAGCTAGGGAACCCTTCTGCCTGCACGCACATCTATTACACGCATTGTCCTTGGTATCATCACTTAAATGTAAGCTGGTCATAGATCAATTGTATTTGTTTTACACCAGCTTACATCTAGAATGTATAGAAGTAGCTAAAATTTGGCGCGTTGCATGTTGTAGGAAGCTGTAGCCCCCCCCCCCCGACCTGAGGTGTAGCCCCCTCCCGACTCAACATATCGGGGTGCCATTTTTTACAAGGCCTAAGGATCTGCCTGAAATTTTTTTTCCCACGTCCCCCGCTCATGTTTGGTTTGTGAGCATAAAATGGTATCTGTAGGTGCTGTCTCCGTTGCGCTAGAAAAACTTCTGCGATAGGCTTGTTCTAAATTGGTCGATTTTAACCCCAATAATGCCCTAGCAGCATCAGTTTTAGGTCGCAAGTGCTCCAAATGGCTTGACGAGGACCATTTTGGATGGACTTGCATAAAAACAGACCATGGTTCGCGTGTCACTCCGTCAACCTACAGAATAATGACTTATTTCGGATTAAAATTTGACCCCCAGGGGGGCCCTTTCCGACCCCTGTAGCAGGTTTCAGGTTGCTCGTTTTGCATAGAGACCTCGATATTCGAAAAATTCAGGGTTTTTTACATCGGAAGGGGTCTAGACACTGTACATTCGAAAACGTTTCATTTTGGCTTCAAAAAGTGGTGTTTCAAAAGTACATGGTTTCGTGAAATGATCCATATAATATTTTATTGTGTAACTAAAGAATTCAAAAATATAATATATCTATACAACTATATAATATATAATTTGTATGTATTTATACAAGTATATTTTAATTAGCCTACATTTTAATATTAAATATATTATTATGTTTACTTAATTAATATATTATGTAAATATTAGGTAACAAATTGGATATTACAGTGAGACGGGGTAAAAAACATTAGCCCCAAAACTGCCGTAGAGCAGCGCATCGATCTCTTGATACCCACTGTATATAGCACATACTCTGCTGTAATTATCGCACAAGTCATGCCAATGTAAGTCCTACACTCATTTCAGACGCTGCCGCAAACACGATGCAAGAAAAAAATTCCAAAAACTTTTTGGCCAACTACCTGAAGTTTTATCTCCTAGAAGACAGGCAACCAACAACAACTTATCCCGTGCAGTATTGACGCTACATTGATGTCGCTCTGTGCTAGTATGGCAGATTTTGAAGAGCTGTGTATACATACATTTCTACGAAGGTGTTTTTTGCCCTAACACTTACTATGAATAGTGTAAAAAACAGTGATGTTTTTTACCCCGAATGTATTATTTTTGCCCCGATCTCTAAAAACCATTTTTGTGTTATTTTCGAGACCCGAAGTGACCCCGGGTTTAAAGAACTATATTTTTGTGTCAAAATTTTTAAACAGATGTTCTAAACAGGCATTATATACGTACTAAAAATAATATCGTCCAACCGATGTTTCTAAGACTCCAAAAACTTATGATCGTAGTGCGCTACGTACTCCTGCCTCACGAAGTACTTTGCGCCAGTCGACCAACACAACGCCTAGAAGCGCAGCGTCAAGTTCCGGGTATATTCGCGATGAACCGCTCGCGCTTACTCGTGTTTTGCAGCGCCA
Organism: Trileptium ribeirensis; assembly: GCA_030248225.1. NCBI lineage: Eukaryota > Metazoa > Nematoda > Enoplea > Enoplida > Thoracostomopsidae > Trileptium > Trileptium ribeirensis. Next base: position 16,263 of record JASANE010027907.1, read on the forward strand.
CGCTCCCACGGGAATGCGTTATTTCGTAGTTCTTGTGCCAACAGGAGACGAAACTATATTATTTGAAGCTGTTATCAAGTCTCGTGGGCGCCCCATTGCACCAGTGCCGCCTGAAAAAAGAAGAAAAGTGACGACGCAAGGAGCGCTGTCATCACAGACGACCATTACGCTCGAAAGATCCGCGATAAGCAGTTTCAGGGTGGTAAGCACATCAAACTACCAAAATCAATCAGCAATACGTAACTGAACGAAGAACACGAAC
>JASANE010027908.1:0-49293 GCA_030248225.1 Trileptium ribeirensis
GTTAGAAAGAATCGCATACTTCCCGGGTTAGACGTGGAGAGGGAATAGTGGTACGGTCTCTTTGGCCTGTGAGCAGGTGACGGAGCCGACCTCCCTGGGGACCTCAAAGGTAGTACCTCGTAGACTACGTGCGCAACCCGTCCGGCAGGATCAGAACACATCCTGTGAAGCGCTCCTGCGGCTTGCTAAGCTCCGTCATTTCTTGGGCCTGACTCGCGTGGGAAAAGACATTCGCGTGATTGAAACCCATCAGGTCCGCCCTTGAAGTCACGATAGCCGGGGTCGTATGGGCATTGCGTCTGGGAAGTGCGCAGTGCAGCAGCGTCACGTCGATATTACACATGTTATTCCGCATGAAACTTGAAATTATTGGTTTATATAATTTTAAAATAAAATAAAGGGTATAATACTATATATATAGTTTTCTGGTTGTTGGACAGAAACATTGTTCAGGCTAACGTTAGGCAATCAGCGCACATCATTTAGATGATGATGATGATTTTCTGCCTGATCAGAATGCTATAAATGAGACAAACTGTGATACTGCTCGTACAGTTTCAATACATAGTCCCAAGAGCGCTTTGCAGATATGTTACTTTATTCCAATCTACACTGATTACAAAGTTTACAAGCACACTGGCTGGTGCTTCACGCAATTTATATTGGCCAATCTTGCAGCTAAGTACTTCAGTAATCCGTATACTATTATGTATATTAAGTTGGACCGGTTTAATTCTAACTTATGCCATAGTTTAACTGATTTCGGGTCCACAGATTTTTGAATAAGTAAGCAGCTAAAAGCATCGATCTAGCTTTGTTTCGTAAAAAAAGTCATGCCGGATGAAGATGAAAAATTCTTACTGAAATTGTGTGTCCTACTTACGTTTCACAGGGTAATTTGTTGAGTTAGTCTTTTCTTTTGTTTGGTATTGTTGGAGAACTTGATCATTGTGTATATATTTAACGTATGATTGTGCCACAGATGAGGCAAAAAAGTCGTCAATTTAAACAAAATTTTCAAACCGGAATTTTGGTTCCGGTATAGTTTTTGCATTTTGACGGAACCGCAACCAGAACACGATTTTCGCCGAAACCGGAATTCCGTTTACTCTCTGTCTTTCACCCAGTTCGGTTCCCACATATGCTTTGGGGGCAGTTTGATAAAGCCAGATAATAATGTTTGTTAAGTGATTTTTGTTAATTTGCATCTTGGTTCGGCAAAAAGAACGAGCAAATATTTATGTGTCTGCATACGGATGGTTTTATTCGTGTCTAATGATGTTATTCTGAAAGGGTTCCGTCCTTTCCGCAGGCTGAACAATGTTGAGTAAATTTTCAAAGATCCCCTGGTTCATTCTCGGGAAAATCTCGAATGGTGGTGAGGAATTTTTTTAATATAATAAAATGTTAAGAACTTCCTAATATATTTTTTGTTTCACAATGCACAAAGAGATTTTAGGGACAATTAATGGTCATAACTGCTTTTTTAAGTTACTGTTACCTTGACTAATGCATTCGCCACTTGTGGTTATCTTTTGGGCGCTCTGAAGATCAAAATTAAAATCGAGTATGGGTGTTTCCTGGAGTGGGTTGGGTCTAGCATTGGGGTATTTTAATATTGTATTCCTAATGCCGGAATAAGTGAGCGGGGGTTGTCGTACCACCAATAATAAGAAGACAGGAGTCATACCACATGTTGGCGTTTTGGTTGTAAGGTTGGCAGTGTAAAAGATTTTATGACCTTGAAGGACCTGTTATGTAACTATGTATCAATATTACGCGTTTAGGCTTACATCCAAAACATTTATAATATGTATTCTGCGAGTGAGTGGAAGGAGGGTAGCGAATAATTATCACTGGCCATAGTGGTAAATTCCCGCGCTGCTCGTTTGTCCTTTATTGGTTTTTTATGGTTACACGCATAACTAAACCTTGGTTGATGGAAACGTAGGGTAGCTCTTTATAAAGCTGGAAATGTCAGTTTGTGTCCTTTAGACGCGGAAACGGATTCCAACTCCTTCTGTGAATAAAAGTGGACCGAATGAGTTCCAATGGGGTCCTATAAAACATGGTATGGGTTGTATCTTCACAATTGGTGCTGATACCTACCTAAATTAAGCTGATTTTGTGGCACCAAAGGTCTATAAGATAGAATAGAATGCTTTGCTATTAGGTTTTTTAGGATACAGGATCTTGGACAAAGAAGGTTTTACTGGGAGTAGCTCGGACCCCTCCCAGAGATTGGGCGGGTGTACGACCGACCTCCCCAAATACTGGGGGGGGTCCGAGCTACTAACCAGAAACTGGGGGAGTCGGGGCATCTGGACCACCCCACCACCCCCAGAAACTGGGAGGGGGGATGGTGGTAAGGCCGAAAACGGCCTCGCCATCAAACACGGGCTAACATAATGAGTGCAGGGAAGTGTCATACTCTTCCCTAATGCACTCTTGGTAAAGGCAAATGTTTCGTTGTGCACATGCTTTTAGTTTTATATATAATTTACTTATCCCAGGTATGTCGCCATTTTCTGATAGCATAGATTATCATCTTAGCTTAAAAAATTATGGCGTGTAATGTGCGCTTAAACGCATGCTGCTTTATTTCATCAACTATGTATAGACTATTGTTATAGCTCGCTGATGCATGAAATCAATTATGTCTGCCGAGTTTTAAGGTTTTTACATATTATGAAAGCTTGATTTCAGAGACCTAGTCAATCCGTTTCTATATCCAGCATTTCATGGTCGAAATCTAGTAAAATTCTGGTTTCCGGAGATCGAAGTGGGCACGTATCGCAGTGGGATGTAAAGAGCAGTTCCATTGCAAGGTAATACCTTACCAGTATTTTGGCACGTATCTTTTTGGGATATTATATCATCTAACGTATATTTACGTCTACTGGTATTCTGTCTCGTAAGCGAGGGCGAAACGAAGTATAGGGGTTTTGTCTGATCTTGAGGTATTAAATTTCCCAAAGTTATATTGGGATGCCGGGGCACATTTCCCGTTTCGTGGCTTTTGCAGCCAGATTTGCTAAAGCATAATCCCTACAGGTATGCCAGTTCCGCCACTTGAATTCTGTTTAGCCTTCCAAGAACGTCTTACTTATTCCACAGGTGTTCTTGCAGCACCGTGGCCTTAGTCTTTTGCCCACAGTGACTATGCGGTGCATTAATAGGGTCTAACACAGGATCACGTGCTTATGATTTGTGTGCTGCAGACCACTACGCCATACAGCCATTGGATTTATCTATTGTTGTCATTGTGTGTAATTATCAGGGAATAACCGGAACCAAAATTTACCGGAACCGGAACCAGCAACCGGAACCGTCCATTTAAACCGGATCCGGAACCGGAACCGGAACCTGGTCTTCGAAATTTATATATAGTAAAACAGATGATGGAAGAAATGAAGGTATAGTGGATTCAAAATGCATTAAAAATAACTTTTACATTAAACTTAATGTATTGCGATGGTATTATTGCCTTTCTGAAACTTTAAAGAGACTGAGGAAGCTAATAATGTTTATTTATCGATCAAATATGTCGGTTTTTGGACATTCAGAGCAAAAAATGTTTTCCACTATACACCATTGCGTATACTGCGTCAAATTGAATGTGCTTACAAAGCTTGGAGCGTAGAATACACACTTTCGCTCTGTCTCCAGGCGCCTCCCTTTACTACACATACGTTTGTTGCATGTTCTTCTGTAGGAAACTTAAAATTATTGGTTTATATGATTCTAAGAGAAGATAATAGATAGAAGGTAATTTTCTGATCAGTGGTCAGAGACACTGTTTAGGCTAGCGTTGGACAAATCGTGCCCGTCAGTTAGATCATAATGATGATAGGTAACTTTCTAATCAGAATGCTATAAATGAGACACACTGTGATGCTGCTCGCACAGTTTCAATAAATACAGTTCATTGCCAAGAAAGCAGTTTTTAGCTGCGTTGCAGATAACGTTAGTTTACTTCAATTTAGATTGATTTACCAAGTTTACAAGCGCACTGGCGGGTGCTTGACGCAATCTATGTTAGCCAAGCATACCATAAGTACTTCTGCGTGAGCCATACTCTGTTACCGAGTTGGACCGGTTTAATTCTAACGTATCCGACAGACTTCTGGATGTGTAAAATAGCTGCTACAAGCATCGACCTGGTTTTGATTTAACAAACTCCTGCTGGTTATTATGAAAAATTCGTGTTCAAATTATGTGCCCTACTTACGTTTCACACGGCAAATTGGTTAGTTAATCTTTTCTTTTGCTTGGTTGTATTGGAGCTTGATCATTGTATAATAATATATTACATATGTTTGGATTACAGGATGAAGCAAAAAACGTGGAAAATTTCCAGCAAAATTTTTAAACCGGAATTCCGGTTCCGGTATGGTTTTTGCCCTTTGCCGGAACCGCAACCGGAACACGATTTTCGCCGGAACCGGAACCGGAATTCCGGTTACTCCCTGGTAATTATCTACCTGTAACCATCGCTGTTTTTATGTAACTATCCTTAAACCACCGTAAACCGTCTGAGTTCTTGAAGCCTTATGTTGCAGGTCTTATAGGAGTTAAGGAACACCGCCTATTCTGCGTGTCATAAACCCTACAATAACTTATATGGAAGCACAAAAACAACGCATAACCAGGCATAGAATGTTCGCGCTCTACTTTAGATAACAAAACCATCGTATTCACCGTACTGAAAAACCTCTAAATAGACCATTCTTGACTCCCTACACGCAATGAATATCCAAATAGATGACGATAAATTACATTTTGGCAATTATATAGTTCGTTGACCCTTGAAAACCCTGAACAGCTATAATGGAAACGGAGCGATCTTGCTGAGGAGTTTCCTCAATTAACGCACGCTTCCGACAAAAATTCTTTTTTGTTTATGTCTTCGTCACATTGATAAATAAATCGAAGAATTTCACAATTTTTGGCGCGTAATATAATCATGAATAGCGTATTTGCCTCAAATTTCCCACATTTTTGACAAAAATATGCCTTTTGCCAACAATTTGCTGTGTGTTCGTCGCAAAGCTCTTCAACAGATCGATGAATTGTATTTACTGGAAGCATAATAGAATATATTTTTGTATTTACGCTGACCTCATGATTTTCTAATCTAATGAGATTTTTTTGTTTCGGCCAGTTATATCACCAACATTTTAGATTTGAAACTTTCGCTAGAGTAGTCAAACTGGACTCTAAATAACAAAACTTTCCATTATGAATATCCCGAAGACATAGGTACAATATGCGAAAATTTTAACATGCTCAACTTTGTGAACTGAGACAAACCTGTGAGCATGTCATGCCCTCAAAACTTCGCCCAAATTAAAGTTTATTTCATATCATGATTTGTTTAAAGTGACAGAATAGTAGTGTAGACGTGAATATTCGGGCTTTATTTCTACTCAATAGAGCAAATTCTACGTGGTGAAAAGAAAGACGTTTAAGTAAAATTCTGTAATGTTTATTATAACATTATTTGAAATGCGGTTGTTGACATTACACACGATGTTATTCTGAGATAGTATTTCATAATATAAATTTGGTCATTGAAAATGTGTTCAGAGGATTTTATTGAGCAGGATAACTTCAAGAACGAGGTATATCTCTTAAAGGGCAACCCGAAAAGAGCTAAAATAGCGTTACGCTCTGGTATATCCATAGCCCTCCCAAAAGTGGGGGGAACGTCGGGGCCCATAGTCATTATCGGAAGAAACTTCAAACTTGGGGAATACATTTTGTTTAAAAATACTATATATTTCCATATTTTCATGCAGTTTTACTGCCGTGCATGTATTTTTAAGCTATAAAACGATATTTTAGCAAATAATGGTAATTAATGTTTGAAAAACAAGTTGCACACAAGAAGCATAAATGTTCAATAACTCACGAACATGTAGGGATTTGGAAAGTGATGTCTCCCGCAGACACCCCCTCTCCCACTGTGGACAGGCCAAAGGTTCTGTTTTTAGTTGTTCCATTAATTTTGATCATTCATATTTGCAATTTATATACTTCAGGAGTTTAGCTTCTACACTTATTAGCGACATATTGATCCATGTGACAATTATTGGTTTTGACTTCGAAGGGTTGTGTTTGTGGGACATATTTAAATACAAGTTTTAAGAAAGTGAACTATCAATCCAGCGCTCGACTCATATAACATTATCTCCTCCAGCTCGCTGTAAACATTACCATCATATTCTGCTTTTGTTAATAAAGTAAAAAATATTGGAGCATGATGGGTGACAATCTATCCACGAGCTAAACAATTCTAAATGTAAAACTTTTTTCATGTTGGAAAGCGCATTTTTCCACCGCAATATTTTCATGGCATAGATACTGAGCGCAACACACCAAATAACCCAGTGCTAAATTCAAAACAATAGAGCATTTTCTAACGCAACGACTAACAACGTGTCTCCAGTATATTAAGCAAATAATTATGTCACAACACATTTGTTTCTATTGTAGTCATAGCTTGGTTGGTATTTTATTGAAATGGAGCGCGCGAAGCTAGCGGAGTTTCCTCAAATAGGCTTGTTATTCACCAAAATTATAAAAAATACTTTTTGTCTGTGGAGATTATAACTCATGACCTGATTAATGGATCTTGACAATTTTTTTATTTGATCACAAATTCAATCTATTTGCGCCGTTTCATTAGACGCTAAACCCGCAGACCACTTCGTCCATGGCAAAATGGGCCCTGAAGGGTTCAAGGGTCACATTATTGAAATTTGGCCATCTTTTGCGACCTCTATGCCGAGATAATGGCTTCGCAGCGAAAAATGGAGACCGGTATTCACAATTCTGTAGCTACAACTTTGCCGTTACTAATTTTTTTGTGAGAGCTGCCGTTTTTGAGTAATAAGCCAAAGTATAAAAAACACCCCAATAGTGAAAATTTAAAGATTTTACAAAGCAAGTTTTTTGTTTGTTGGATGTGTACTATGATATTTTAGGGTACTCTAACCCTCTAAACAAATCGGTTTCATTGTTTTAATTCTTTATTGGCACTACTGCGTAAAAACCATTCTTTACTATATTTTTTTATTTTCACTATATTTTTTCTCAAAATTTGTGATTATAATTTCAAAACTTTTTGTCTGTTTGGTTATTGGGAGAAGCAATAAAAAGACCTCTGGTTTTGATATATGATCAAAACGATCGTAGCATTGTCATTGAAGTATTGCTGTAGTATAATTGCCATAATTGGACTTGAAGCGTGCTTAAAGACCTGAATTTGGAACAACAAACTCGTCAAAAATAGCGGCACTCGCTCCATTTCACCACGCTTTGCGAGTTAATTGTTACTAATGGCAGATCATTTTTCATCGGTAAACCTTTTTCGCACAGCTAGTTAAGCTCTGGGCTCTTCATTCGCTGAAAATTTTGCCAGGGGCCTGAACCAAGGGAGGGCTAGTTCCGAACCGGGGGAGGGGCGCTCGATTTTACCAGGGGGCATTTTGTCAAGAGAAAAACAGTTAAAAATCATGTCAGAAACACCGTCAAACCCCTTTTGATGGAGAGAAAAAGTGAATTTGAAGCAAATTTTGACAAAATTCGGAATTTTTGGCTTCAGCACGGAATTTTAGTACAAATTTTGATCAAATTTTTTGTACTTTCGACCGATTGGAAACAAAAAAATTTCAAGAGGCGGTGAACGGGAGGCATCTGTTCTGAACCAGGTTGAACCGAAAATTTCCAGGGGGCCCCCATCCCCCTTGCAGAGCCCAGAAGCTGGACTAAATTTTAACTGGGAAGCTTTGAGTTCTGGTCCCCAGGTCCAACTGGGGAGAATTTCTTCCCAGCATACCTGGCCGAAATCGTAAACTTAGCTCAGATTAATCTGTGGAATAGTATCAAGTTGACCAGAATTAATGCCGCATCTTTCATATTGACGAAGGCATCGAAAGGTTTACAGTCCATAGAAATATTGTGTGGAAGGGCGATGGCATCCGTTAACATGTGTTGGTATAATTAAACACCATCATATTTATAGAATCGAGGCCCATCATTTCTTAACGTAGACTATGGCCTACGCTGATCTATGAAATAATGCTTTCAAATTTTTGAATTGATACATGCCAGCTAATCCTTACACACAAAATTACTGTACTGGTTTTTTCAACTTCATGACGCATTCTGGGTTTGAATGTTGCCATAATTTTTTTAATATAATTGGTTTCGTTTTCATGTCATACATGGTTATACAAGTTTTTTTTGTGTTTTTCTTAGTACAAAAACACAGCGAAATTTCAAAAAACACACCTAAATTTAAAAAACACAAAATTTAGCACACTAGAACTGTCCAATTAAAAGGCTACAGAAACCAAAATTTTTAAACGCTGAATTCTTATAAACTGACAATGTTTATAACTGTGGAACCAAGTCTATAAATTCGGAAATATGAAAAAAATTAGTGCTAAATATAACTGATTGGTCCATTATATAAATATATAATGCGTGCATTAATATAAAATTGCTAGTAGCCGGTTAATTATCATTACTTGAAATTCCCTGTAACGCTAAAACAGGGTATTTGCGGGTTAATTAAAAAATGGATGTAAATATCAAAAACACACCTAATTTTTTAAAATTGAAGTATCAAACGTTGGTTTTTCTATGTCGGACAACAGGCATTTCCAGAAGTAATTCCCAGCGGTCTTGTTAAGATGAACCATTTATTATTTTTGCACGCTTTTTTGCACTAGCATGAGTCATAAATAAGAGTATCTTTGTCATATCTGTGATGTCTGTCTTTTTTAAGAAAAACAAAATACCAGTCATGGAACGGGTCGCAACAACAACCAATCGACTCTCTTACCATTATTTTCTGCATCCTTGCCATCACAAAACCATTCTATGGTTATCTTGAGACTTAAATCAATCAAATGAAAAATTTATACAATGCCTTCTGCGTGAAGTTGTACGATGCTTTGGCATAGGTTTTAATTCCCGAATGGTGCTAGCACAAGCAGCTTACTAGCTTCTCCGCCGGGACAGAATTTAAGGGATAGACTAGCCGGCGGTATTGTAGCACCATTTTTAGCATTTAAAAAACTCAAGCCATCGTGCACCGCGAGTCCCTGGTTAGCCGGCAGTACCTGAACCGGAAGTAACCAAGTATGGTGGGCCTTTCAGATCGTAATGCGAAGAGCAACCAAAATAATGGTGCGGCATGAATTGGTGGCAGCTTCAGAAAAAGACTAAATAATGTGAGAGACGTCCTCTCTACCCCCACCCCTACAAGAAAGGAGCCGGGCTTAACTGTTATAAATATACTACGCTTTTGTCCGGTTTATTCTGCTTAGCTTGCTGAATCCGTAATATGTAGCTTCTTTGCGTAAAAATCCTATAATTTTGACAATTTGTCCTATATTTTTGTGAACCACTGTCGGTAACACTGATAAAGTTTGATATAAAGTAAGGTCATATTGGGTATTCGATGCTTGTTCGGTTAGGCACACAAAACACTGACCCGACTGCCAACTTTAGTGTGAATATTAATTGTAAGCCAGCATGTGTGACTGAGTGTTAGAGTTGGCTATAAAAACAGCAGCCTACACGTGTCTTTAGGGAAGCTTTTGCCTAAAATATGAGAATATGCATTCACAGATTATTTATATTCCTGATGCGTAAGTCGAACAGAATTTTAAATGTCTTAAGTATTCCTAAATTTTAAAAGTTTAAATATTTTTAGCAAAACTCATGGAATTTATTGAGAACCCTGCTCAAACATATATGTGATTGATGTATATATTCTTTTAGTTATGGTATATACTATATGTTCTGGAAGCCCACTCACCCCCCCACCAACGCCCCCCAGGAACCATGCGTTATTTCTTGATTTGCAATGTAATTTGGGAGTTGTAAAACCTGTGACCATAACTCATAGGTGCCTTTCTATTTTGCTGAAATCGATAACGATATTTATTCAAACATGACTATTACTGGTTCGTTTTGTTATGCGCTGTAACCATTATCTACCTCTCTCAAAAAATCATGTACGACTTCTTTATTATTAATTCAATGCTTTAAATTATTGCTTTATTTGCAATGAAATGTTTTCGAGAGATGATCCGCTTGAACGTAGTGTTGACTATAAATGACTATAAAATAGGTCGTTTGCAGTTATGCCGTTACCCACCTTCTTGTTTAACTTGAAAGCTGCGTAGAAACATAAAAGTTTTTACTCTTTTTGACCAGCTTGCTCTCCATATCCACTTGCTACGCAACTTGTTAGCACGAGTTTCAGTTAATATTTAGCACAATTAAGTAGCAACGGAGCATGTAACTATGGTCTAAGTTAAGCGCCTCCCAAATTAAGACGCTTAAATTTTTCAGGAAAGGAAATTTCTAACCTGCTTTTCTAAAAGTCTAAAGCAAGATTATATTGCCACTAAAGGTGGTATATAAATGTGGTTTGTGTTATTTTAGCAGATGGAAAGCAGACAGGTCGGCTGTCACGGCGGTGGCACTAGATTCTTCAGAAAGATTTATTTTGACTGCGTCACGTAAAATCAAATGCTGGGACACTGTGACAATGGAATGCATTCAGGTAAGTTTTGGTGACCCAGAATTTGCTATCTACACAAACAATAAAAATACGACTACCATAGGGGTACGAGTCATTGATCCAAGGCTCGGACTCCAAGGCTCTCATTCAAACCACATTCCACCCAGAAGGTTCACTGTAGAAGCATTGTGAATTTTGGATAATTTAGCAAAAATTAGCAGAAATTTGGAAAAATTTATGAGTTACTGAAATTTGACAAGTTTCCCTACCGTTGCCGAATCTAATAGCCAGTAAGCCGAAGAAGTTGGACGTATAATGATCTATACCTTGGATGTGCGCCTACCTGATCCGCTAATATTTTTGCAATATTGCTGAAAGTCTATATTACTAAACATTTGCAGAAACCGATTATGTGTTTACAACTTTAGGTAGGCCGAAACTCTAACGGATAAGATTGTGTTAACGTGTATAAACATTATTTGGTCGTGTAGTTTCAATAATTCTATCTAAGTATTGTAACGCATAGAAGTTGAATAACCTTTTCAGTCGTGGGACAAAAAGAATTTGGCTGCGGAAATCATGATGATTTTCGAGGTTAAGGGTATTTTGTGAACGAATCCGTGGCAGGAATAGAAAAATTTCAATTGTAACGCATAGAAGTTGAATAACATTTTCAGTCGTGGGACAAAAGAATTTGGCTGCAGAGATCATGATGATTTTCGAGGTTAAGGGTATTTTGTGAACAAAACCGTGGCAGGAATAGAGAAATCTCAATTGTAACGCATAGAAGTTGAATAGCCTTTTCAGTCGTGGGACAAAAAGAATTTGGCTGCAGCAGAGATCATGATGATTTTCGAGGCTAAGGGTATTTTGTGAACGAAACCGTGGCAGGAATAGAAAAATCTCAATTGTAACCCATAGAAGTTGAATAACCTTTTCAGTCGTGGGACAAAAGAATTTGGCTGCAGAGATCATGATGATTTTCGAGGTTAAGGGTATTTTGTGAACGAAACTGTGGCAGGAATAGAGAAATCTCAATTGTAACGCATAGAAGTTGAATAGCCTTTTCAGTCGTGGGAAAAAAGAATTTGGCTGCAGAGATCATGATGCTTTTCGAGGTTAAGGGTATTCTGTGAACGAAACCGTGGCAGTAATACAAAAATCTCAACAATTTCCTCAAACAAGTGGTTAGCGGTGCTGATTAACATTTAATTTTTTTGTAAAGTAATTTATGTAGTAGATGTTCCTGGCTTTAAACTTTTTGCGATGAAACTTCAGGTGTATTTGATTTTATTCAGCTTTCAACAAAACAGCTCTCCGGTTGCTTAAATTATCTGACGTATATTCCTTCACATGGTCAGTTTTTATAGCAACTGTTTTGCTTACTGTGCACTTCAGATTGAGGACACCGTTTGGACCTGTTTTATGTCGGTCCCGCAATACTCGAAAAGCAGATAAATTGGACCAGAGAGCACAGTTTTTAAGTGGCGTTCTGAGAAATTGCAAATCATTTTGAAATGCTATAATTCATCCCTGCACAGATCGATTGCCGAGTAGATTCGAGTTATTAGACGTATAATTGTAAATAATTTAGTATATATTTATCTTGAAACGTCAAGTGCCTGACAAACGTCGCCCTGGACGTGCTAGGGATCTTCAACGTTCATTTTAGTGTCCTTGTTTGTAGAAACATAGATATAGTTTGAGGGTTTTCAGCTTTGATATTGAAACGCACGTATACTGGTTGCTGCGTTCTTTAAATCAATATTCTATGCACCGGCACCTACAACGTGATTAAGTTGTCCGTGAAAATGTTAATTTTTTTGACTATTGATGTGTCAGCTTCAAAAGTTAATGTTTGGAAGAAATAAATTGTTCCGCGGTTTACGAATAACCGTCACGCTGTCATTATTTTGTTTTATTGCTTTTACTTCACAATTTTGTTTTGTTACATGTATAATGTTTTTCCACTGAAAATATGTCTTTCTTCATTCCGAGGTTCATTTTATTCAGTATATATCTAAAAAATTGTAGCTGAAATATAACTTTATTATTAATTTTTGTTATGTAACATGCTTGTTGAAGGCGATTATTTTTGTTCTCACTTGAATCAAAATGCCTAGTGGTGGGGTTAAGTTAAAAAAGCCTCCTGGGGAACTGTCGAAATGCTGTCAGGAACAAAGAAATTCGGGGTTCCCTCTTACTCCCTCCATGTATAATATGACCTTGAATAGTGCTCAGGTATTCGAGTTTGGGAAAATTGCTATCCTTAGGTTTGTTTGTTGTATTTTAAGTGTTAACATATGTCAGAGGCATTAAACCAAAGAAACAAAAATCACTGAAACTTGTCTTGAAAGACCTTAATTTAGAGCATTACAGTCGTGGCTATAAGTGCAATCTAAAACGAGAGAATTTTCGTTTAATCGAAAATAGAGCATATTTTCTAAATGTGAAATTTATTTAATTGCGTTAAAAGCGAAATCGATCAAAATTTCGTTTGTTCGAAATGGCCGATTTCTATTGATTATTTGTGTTTTCCAATGAGACCCCAAATGTAGTCAAATATGTCGCCAACAGAGAATAACCGAAATTTACCTGAACCATTCATTTAAACCTTAACCGGGCCTTCGAAAATTATATATGGTAAAACAGATGGAACAAATGATGGCACAGTGGATTTAAAATGTATTAAAAATAACTTGTACATTAAGCTTAATGTATTGCGATGACTGCCCTCTGTAACTTTGAAGAGACTGAGGAACTTAATAATGTTTACGGTAATATGTAAGTGTTTGCGCCACCGGAGAAAAAATGGCTTCCACTATACTGCCTGGCGTAAATTGCGTCAAACTTAATGTGCTTGTAACTAAACATTCTTGCATGGAGCATAGACTAAACACCTTCGCTCTGGAGACAAACTGTGATACTGCTCGTCCAGTTTCCATAAATATAGTTCATTTCCAAGAACGCAGTTTCTAGCTGCGTTGCAGATATGTTATTTTACTTCATTGTAGACTGATTTACAAAGTTTACAAGCGCACTGGCTATTGTTTTTATTTTTTTATGTTAGTCAAGCATACAGCTAATTACTTCTAAATGGTCCCTGCTGTGTTACCTAGTTGGACCTGTGTGCTGCAAGTATCCGCTTGGTTTTGTTTTGTTAACAAACTTCTGCACGGTTAAGATGAAAAATTCTTACTGAAATTATGTGTCCTACTTAGGTTTCACACGTCAATTTGTTGAGTTAATCTTTCCTTTTGTTTGCTTGTATTGGGATTTGAAAATTGTGTAAACATTACATATGTTTGGATCACAGATGAAACAAAAATATGGAAAATTTCAAACAGAATTTTTAAACCGGATTTCCGGTTTCGGTATGGTTTTTGCGTTTAGGCATCCGGGATACGATTTTCGCCGTAACCGGACTCCAGGTTACTCCCTGCTTGCCAATTAGGTAATATGACGTTTTCTCAAAAAGGCTGTATTTACCAAAAAGCTCTGCAAGCCCATGTTTCTTGCAACTTTTTGTGACAGCCTGAATGATTAATAACCTAAAGCACCTTGTATTTATCAGAAACAATCGGAGAAATAGTGTTTAACCGATGTGTTGTGATACTTTACGCACGAAATCCGCTGTTGAAATGTCATACTGGCATTTTTTTGTTGATCATATTGTCTTTTTACGTTACCTGCTTCAGACGTTTTCGGGGCATGGCAGCGTGGTCACATACTTGAGAATCGTTAGCCTAACTGATGTTGCCTCGTGTAACGCTGGGACTACATCTATATCGTCGTTTTATTTCATTAGTTCAGCTGAAAACGACAGAATGGTTGTCGGATGGTTAGTCTGCCGAAGGAAATGTGTTTATTCTCAATACTAAAAAATTGATTTAATATTAAGTGTTGTACCATTCGAAGTGGAAATGGAGTTGTGGTTGGTTGTGTATCAAATGTTTAAGACGTCATTCACCGTATAATAGTTGTATTATCGTGTTCCATGTTAACCGAACTGGCTTTTCCTGCAACGAAGTAGTTAATAATAGATTGAGGTTACTTCTAGCGGATATTGCGTTTCTGCTACGGCGAAAAGCAGACAAATAAACAGGAATTCCGGCTAAAATTTGTTTAAATTTTTAGCATCTGTGTTCTACATAGTGCTGTAGCAAGTATACAATTTTTATATGCAAAGAGTGCACTATTTTCGCTCGAAACCAGAAAAAATAAATATTTAAACTAAACAAGGTTTGGTACAAATCTGTTGAATCATTCCATCTTAAACTAGCATTGGCCGGACTATAGCTAGCCCAATTTTTGCTAAGGGGTCATTAATTTTTACCTTGGAGAATAGAAAATTTCTGAACAATGTCAATTCAAAGACGCTTGCATATATAGATGATTATTGTGGATATTGAGTAGGATTTGACGCTTTTAAAGTGCCTATGGACACAGTATTTATTGCGCTATTTCATATAACGTAAAACTTTTAGGTTGGCCAAAATTGGTTCAGCAACAGACTCGTCGTGGTCCAGAAAAATCAAACACGGGGTTGCAACATTTTTGTGCTCTGACGCCGTTATGCACTTATGTAGCACCAACCTTTCACCTCAAAGTGACAATGTTAGTTGTTATTTTGGGTATGCAGTTATTTTGTGTTCTAAAATGTCAACAAAATCATTATGATGAAGTTTGTGGTTTAATATTTGTCGCATATGTTGTAGTGACGGAGCTTTCCTATATGTTCTCGTGCATATGCATGGAATATTTTCGCAGAACTTGGTAATGTTACAGAACCCAATTTTCTAGTCTCTTGACTGGCTCCTCCAAGCTACGAAAATTGTATCTGGTTGTCCCCTGGTTCGTAATTAAGGGCTCCCCTAGTTATCTTAAACCGGACAATCACACTCATAAAGTATTGCACCGTCATGTTGAATTCTAGATGATCACAATAGCGTATTCAACCTACCGAAAAAACTATACCGACCGATGTAAACAACTATGAAGAGACTATATTTAGGAAAGACGAAAAATTATAATTCAGTCAAGTTGTACTCCAGATTACAAAACCGTCGTGTTCAGTATGATCTATAACCTTAAACAGACACGCTTGAAGGCACAAACTTAACATGGCACAATCTATATTTCTGGCACAGGGTAAAACGCCTATATTTGGGCCTACAGCGCCTAGGAAGTGGTCACATAAAAACGTGTTCCCGAAAATTGCAGATTTCGTTGAGCTGATTCGTTTCCATATGTGACGTTTTTACCTAGAGATATGGACTACGAAACGAAGGTATTTATATTTCCCCATGTCGCAGATAACCATTAAATATCAGTTCCGGACCATTTGGACCTGGAAGATTGGGTTGGACCTCTTCGAAGTTAAGTTAAGTGGCACATCATCAGCACTTTTGGTATCAGAAAAATTGTGGAAAATCTTCCACTTAAAGAACAGATATGAATGACCGACAGTTTATTGCTGAAAACTCCGCTTGTTTCGCTTGTTCCTTTTCAAAAACGAGTTTCCCTGATTCTTGCCCGCTGTCAAAATTTTTAGCTTTTGCAGTGTTTTAATTACGTAAAGTGAAATTTGAAATTTTTTAAATACCTCCCGGGTAAAGAAGAGGATGCCCTCTAAAGTATTTGATCGTAGAAACGTGATTGCTGCAACTTTTATATATACAATTCTGTATTTTATCTTAAAGCGTCTGAAAAGTATACAAATATTATATTTTAAACCAGCTGGAAATGTGGCATGATTGTATTATGGGTCTGGTGTATAGCTTAAGTTTTAGGTGCTTCCGTGCTCTCGTAAAAATGATTAGTTGAGTAACAGGATTATTGGATTGCTCAGTATTTTGGAGCTTTTGTTGTTTTAATATAAATATCCTTGGTTTTTATTCGTGTTTCAGGTCGTTTACATTGGTGTGTGTACTAGAGACGGCAACTTAGAAGTTTTCTGTCAGCATCTTAACGGGTATGACTTATGCTTATTGTTTATACAGGTTCAAGGCTAGGTCGTACGCTCAATCATTCATGACGCTTTAAATTGGCGTTGCTTCAAAATAATATTAGACTGCCAGTATTAAGATTTCTTCAACTATTAATTTTATAAATTGTAAACATTAAAATATATCTTTGTGTATTTATGTATATGGTTAAAATTGTCATCATAAGTAATTTCTACCAGATTACGCAGTGATTTAGGTTAGCATTTTCCTCATTTAACTTTGCAGGACAGCTTATATAATGTATGTTGAAGGAGGCTTATTTTGCTGTCTAAAATGAGCTCAGTTTAACTCGGGTTGCCTAGATCCAAATAATAACGTAATTTTTCAGATTCCTGAACCACTCGGCTCGACCCCTTCGACCCATTTTTTCTGATGGAAGATGATGAAACAGGCTACTTGGTGAAAGGCACAAAAGATATCCTAAGCTTTCGAATGAGCTATTGCGCGAGTCAAGCCTTCGACCCATTTTTTTATGATGGAAGATGTTGAAACAGGCTTCTTGGTGAAAGGCACAAAAGAGATCCTAAGCTTTGGAATGAGCTATTGCGCGAGTCAATCCACGTAGCCAGAGTTGAGTTATGCGTGAAGATATAATACTATCAATAACCAAATTGTCATACTGTCAAATCTCACCATTATCCATGTAGTAATGGGTGGTATAAATCTGCCACCGCCGAAATAACTCTTCAGAATTGAATTTAGTCTAACATGTTTATTTGCTTGTTTAGGCATTCATCCAAGCCAAGTAACGCGATCGTCAAATACTCGATTGCGTCAAGTACAAAGCCCCCGCGACAAATGCCAATACTATCCTCGTCGTTTCACCATGAATCATACGAATTTAGTATTTGCGATCAAGATTCCACGTCACGGGCTGCTCAGCCGTATGTCAACATCATGTATGGTCGGACGCTGGGCCCGATGTTCGAAAAAATAGTGAGTGTTGGCTGTTTATAAATACATATATCTATAGAGCCCTAGCCACCGCATGGCTACGCTTTAGGCTACGGCCAAAATAAGCCAACTGTGAAAGTAACCATTCCAAAAATGATTTTCATAGCAATGATTTCTTAAACAAAGCGTTCCACCAAAGTTGTCAACTAATATTATTCCCACAAATTTTACCTGTGTCGACAGTGTGAATTCGTTTGCGTTAAATAGGTAATAAAATCGCAGCTTAAAAGAAAGGACTGTTGCATTCGAAACGACTATATTTTTGTACGAGACAAGTAGTCAGTGCGATGATGGATGATATCTCTTAATACAACAGTTATTATTCCGTTATTTCTTCGCTTTCATTTGCGTTATTGTGTTTTTTATATCCTACTGTGTGGGTTTCGAATGGCGCAGGATGACAGCTGAATGTCGTAAGAGACCGAATTTGTTGCGTATTATTAAATTGCAGGAAAATTATCGTTTTAGTTGTCTGCATTTATCGAAATTCCGGAATCACTAAATATTTACATGTACTCGTACATAGTAATTTTGTTTCATTTATTTCAGGCTGTTCGGCCACAAAATGACACCGTTGTTTTGGTTCGAGACGAATTTGCAGACGCTCGTCACACAGATTTAAACTTGTCCAAGGTTTGAAGTTCTGTTTATGGCTTAGCATAACATGTAACTGTAATGAATTATAATATTTTGTATTATCTCCAAAATAACAGGGACTTACAGGTTTTCCGACAAAATTTAGCAATCATAGCAACTTATTTTAAATACAGGAACATTTATATATTCTTATTATTAAATTTTAGTCTGTAGCGACGTATTAGACCCTGATAGTCAAATGCGCTAGCAATGTAGAGGCATCTAGTTTTGTTGACAAAATTTAATAATCATATAACTTATTTTAGACGAAGATCCCATTAATCGGAACAGAGGTTTGTTATCTGACTCCAGCGGATACGGGTGCTTCGTCAAATCATACATCAGTTGGCTCTAATCAGCAGTCTAAGCCGATGATTGAATCCACGGTGAGCGAATTCACAGCATGTTGACATTAATTTTATTGCACAGTCGTCGTGAAAATTGTGTAGTTTTTCTATTAGTACAATTTTTGGTTCGAGATTCACGAAATTTTACACAATAAAGAAACGTAATTACGAAACACAATTTGACATTATTACTAATATATAAATTATTCTCTGCTCTACCTGTCCCTGGCCAGGATAAACGATGAGAGCCATCCGTGAAAAGACCAGCAAGCAACTATATACAGATGTAAGCACAAACGGCTGAAAGGCTACACTTTGTAATAGAATTTATTACCAGATCATATATCTCCGAAGGCGAAACTGCCCTGGGTCCATCAAAAATTTATTGGGTCCACGTAAAAATATTTGGGTGTAGACCCATCTGTGTACCCATAAAAACCTTGCTTGTAATGATGCTAAAGGATATTGCTCTGGTTGATTTTCGATTATATTTTTTGTACATGTAAATGTCTTGACCATAGCTCATAATAACAGAAGCACTTATACTACTGCTCGTATGAATATTTACAGTTATTGTATTCAGACTTTGTCACTAAACGCCGGTAAAAGTGTAGAAAAGCCAACACTTACAATCAGAATTAAATGCTCAATAATCGAACGAAGTGTCTCTCGATTTCGATCGTTTTTGTTTAGCCGGAAATCGATCGTTAAACAAAAGTCGATTAATTGAACGAATTTCGATTGAGTTAAAATAAAATGTAACTTTAAAAATGTTAGTTTGGGTTTAATTTAACGAATTTCGTTTGAACGAAGATCGATCGATTACCCGGCCCATGTCAACTTTAGGGGCCGACGTATAATGCATGCTATACCGTTATCGATATACTAAGCCTTATAATCTTAGCCTAACGTCTCTATATGAGTCATGTACTAAGCTTAAGCCTAAGTCAGGAAGCTCCCGACCCCCAAACCCCCCACTCTGAGCTGACCTTTTTTCTAACGTTATAACGTCCGCCTCTAAAATTGACTTGGGTCGATTACGCTATCGTTTGATTTTGTGTGCAGTTAATTCTGATTGTAACTGTAGATAAACCATTTGTCTTGGTCAGTGCTATAATGTTGTACGCTGCGTGGTCATCTGTGTTATATGTATTACTACATATTTGTATTTTCAAGTATATGTGTGAGAGTTGTAACATTAGTTTTACTTAGTTAAACAAAACCGACGATTTTTTCAGTATCCACTTTTTTGATTGAGCGTTGCCATGAGACCTTACTTAACTTTGCTTGTTAATGTTAGTCAACAAATTCTCAGATTCATACACAAGTTTGACGCTTTTCAGATTTAAGATACGTTGTCTCGATGCCGAGTTATGGGCGAATAAAATGCCGAGTTACCGGTGTCTAAAAATACAGGTGTTAATTTTTGAGTTATGCTATTATTTCATATTGTTTGGGTTTTGCTGCTCAACACATATTTTTAAACAGAGTGAGATAACCCAGCGGAGTTATCACTGAGTGCTCGGGGGGGGGGGTCGTGAAATTTTTTTCCTGCGTGTTTGACACGTAATCTTCAAGTAGTTGGATTTCGATAACTTTATGCTCGATGGCACAATTGATTAATATGTGCCTTTAGTTGAACGCTAAAAGCTCTCACCTCATTTTCCTGATCAAAATGGTCAAAAGCTTGGTTCTAATGGTTCTTTACAAATCTGGCCGTGACGACACCTCTGTTTCGACACTACTTAAAAACGCAGTCCAGCGTCCAGATTCAACTCATCCAAATCTACAACTTTGTGGGATTACTCCCTGGCCGCTCTGGGCACAAGCACGGTCTGCCGATCCGCTGCCAGAAACGGATTTTTTCGGATTTCGACATTGTTTCCAAGATGTGGTCGACTTCATTTATCGAGCTGTATACTGCGCGCAGGGCATCGAGAATGGTCTATACTCATGGGCGCGCAGGGCATATGTTTTAGACATGCTGATTTTGATGGTTTAATTACTTAATTCTGAGTGTAATGAGTGAAGCGAAGAATTCTTACTAGCCGTGCAGTGGTGAAATTTGGCAAGGTCTGTTACTATGTTTTTTAGCGTGACGTTCATAACTCAGCTTTGGATGAGCCGATTGATTCGCGCGATGGCTGCCCTTGAGTTAAGCCCAATGCCAACGGCTTCCTTCGAAATGTTAGCCGAAGGGGCACGTGTCTTGTCCCGAAGGAGCCATAAAAATAACATTACTTATCGTATCTCGACAACCGGTTTATTTTGTAGAGCAAATAATAAGCTATATAGTTATATATCATTTGCGGCATTTCTCTTTTAGGATGTCGGATTTAGGGCGAAATAACATATTAAATGGGCGCGTGATACACGAAAAGACCAATATTTCCGTAACCTCTCGAGTTATGGCGGAGTTTTTGGCATCATTTTATGGACTATATCTGCATACGGTTTGCTGTTATTGCCATTATTTGCGCTGACGGGTCAGGAATCATAATTTATTGTAGAATGTGCCCAAGAGACCCATAGTACACGAAAACAGCAATATCTTCGCAACCGCCGAAGTTATATGGGTGTTTTTGATCTGATTTTTTAATCAAATCAACCTTTATGTAACTATAGATGCTGTGCTGCTATTATTATTTACGCTGCAGGGTTGGATCAACACAGGTTTTTTGATTGTTCCATGGGATGCTAAATACACGAAAACCGACAATATCTCCGCAACTGATTGAGCTAAATGCGTATTATTGGTTTTTGTTGTGCAGCAACTATCCCCTATATGTAGCTGCTCATTGTGGGTCCATAAAAACGCAATAAGCACGAATGTCCTCAACTATAATTCAAGTAACACGGTTGCTAAGGGCTAATTTTGTAAGTAGATACTCAGTATAGCTGTGGACTTGTCTGTAACCCTGGATTTCCCGAACTGCCTCCGAAGTGACTGGTGGAACCGAACCGGGAGACTGCAAAGTAGCATAAATGTCGGATTCACAGTAAATAATGTATATAATAATGCACATGATATAGTGAAACCATATAGATTGCCGGCAATTATAGTTTGTTTACCCTGCAGCGTAAAAATTGAGGAATTTTTTGAGTTCCATAAGAGAAAGAATGGGGCTATTTTTAGTCGTGCACAAAAATACCGTGGGTTGAACTGGGGAAAGCCACAAAATACCTGGGGGTTCCCCGTGAAAGCCAGTAAATTACATATTCAACGATAACAACTCACCAGCTTGGTGATAAGACAAGCTACTAGTTTAGAGTTGATCATCAATATTTCATGCCTTTTGAATGGTTTTCACACTGTTTTGTGTCGACGAACCATATTTCCAGAATATATCCTGTCTTCAGTTATTTGCTTACAACATTCTTTCAGCACATTTAGACCGCTCTCTATAGGTTTTTGGTACGCTGAACCTAATAACAACCATGTAAGATAATTTTCTTTGTCTTCCAGTAAGCTGTTATAAGTTTGTGGCACTGTGCTATGTTAGTGATGAACGGGGACTGTAAAAATTTATTGCCAAATCATCAATTATTTTGTTGATAAACACACACTGTATCGTTATGCCTAACATCTAAAACAGTAAAACTAACATAAAAACTGCGTACAACAATATGTTTTTCCACAATTGGTCCACCTTTTATCGTAGGTCATAGTGAAACAAGAACAACCATTTATATAATATTATCGATAATATTGGAGCTTCACTGCATAAAAGCGTGGATCGAAGTATTTCTAGCTAGCCTTTCATTTTATTGGTGATGTTTTATATCTCATATAAATACACAACAAATCACTTCTGAAGTCACTTTCGTACTTGGAAGCCTAGCTGTGGGTGGGAAGGAAGGCAGTCATATGGCTAGGCTACTGGAGGATAACCATGGCTGCATCTGGACTGCTGCATTTTGCACATAACGTATTCTTATTTCTTGCACACTTGAAACTCTCTACATATATACAACAAATTTATATACATATGATAGATGATATTACATACACAGCATAGGTGTCGAAGGTCTGTTAGCTTAAGTGATGGATGGTCTCAGGAAGGGTGAGATCGTCATGGGGGTTTATTATCAGAAATTTCTGGGAACTCAATATCCCCTTCCCCGGTTTTTGCTATTTGGCGACAAATCGTAATTTCCTCTATTTTTGTCAATTTTACACCAATTTTTGCCACTTTTCACCTTGTTTTGCAAATTTTTCGCGCACCTTCGGGCGGGGTGTAAATTCGGTGTGAGGAGGGAGGTATCGATCGCTAGATTGGAGTAACGCCCTACGCCTTCTATATGGAATCGATACCTATGATGTACAGTACACAAAGAACAGAATACAATTATTCTTGCAGAACCTTTAAAAAATTACAGCATCAATCAGAATATGCTGTAGCTTTCCTTTTTTGCATGTAGTTTTACGTCGAAACATATACATAGTCCAATCAGTTGGAATCAGATCAGTGAAATAATTGGAAAATCAGGATCAATCAGTTATTGGGCCAATTAATTTTTCATCAATTTTTGCACCTCGTGGTGTAATGAATTGTACCGTGTCAAATTAAATTTAGATCGATTTCGATGAATATGATGCAGTGGTCTTTATTTTCGCAGTCTTACTTTTTGGTAATTTTAAAGTTTCTTCGATAACCCCTCAACGTTCTTACTATTTATTCATGTTCACGTGTTTTCGATAATGGGTTGGTGACCTTGTTGCTGACCATAGCGCAGCCTTCAAGATTACGTACTTCGAGTCTTGCCACGTGTGCAGTCGCTGTGTTATCCTACCTGACTTATTAAGCAAGTAGCTAATTAATTTTAGATCTATTCACTTGGCACACATCAGTTGTAGCATAATTATTATCTACTTTTATTCAGTGGTTTTAGATAACCATGGAAGACAGACTAAAAGCAATGAATCCTTCCACTGGTATCACTGCAGGATCGAAGTCTGAGTCCCCTGAATCGCTTGTAAGACTTTTGTCACAAGGCCTTCATAGCACTGACAAAGAAATACTTGACGTAAGTTGAAATGTGTACATTAACAGTTTTGTATTTTTAACTAGGATTTAACTCCATTTAGCGAACCAGGTTGGCTGATTTTCAGGTATGATAATTCAATATAGTGTTGATTGAAAGATATTGTGGTAGAATATCTGATTAATTTAGCGCTGCGGCGATTGAGGCTTGTTAAAACAACCTGTTTTCTAAGTTTTAGACCGAGTGTTGATTCCAAGTTTTTTCCAGTGCCAAACCGAAGAGCCACTTTTACTGGAAAATGGTGAAACGTTTGATTAAATAAATTATAAGCTCCCCAGTTTTATTTTCTTACGTTAAATATGTTGTAATGTTGCGTGCCTTTGCCAAATTGTTACTATCCCGCACAATGATCGAACAACATATTGCTAGGGTCCCTGTAGCTGCAACCATTTCTATGTATTTTTAATTCAACAACGTTTGAGCGTGCAAACGAACGTTCTAACGTTCGTTTTTATGCACATAATATTTGTTCGTGATTGTAGTTTCTTAATGGTTATTCCGATAAAGCTTAAATGGACACCTATGACTCGGCTTCACACTATCTAAAGTTCACTGATAAAGCAGCTGAGAAAGCGCAATTCTATACCATGTTGCAGCAATGTCATTTGAACCAAAAGAACTGAACCACAAAGAATCACGTTCAAAATTGACTTAATTGTTGTGCATTCAAAAAACTGGAGCAAGGCCGTACCGCACTAGAAGTTTGGACTTATGCATGTCTTGAGTAAAATAATACAAAGTACTATTGAAATGAAATTTTTCGTTGCATTTAAGACGAAACATGGCTTAAGGTGCACCATTTATACAAATGTGTTTGTAAATACCGAAATCCACTCAAATACTGCCCTAGCAGTTAACCATTGCCCGATAATCAAGTGTTTATCGAATGTTAGTGATGAGTTGGACCACTTGGACCGGTCAAGGCCGTTGAAAATTGTCTAGTCAGAACTGTAATTTCACAAAAAAAGTTTTTTTTGCAAAATTCAAGCTGGTACTCAGAGTTTCTATGAAAGTCCTTTTGTTATGATAACATTTATCTAATCATGATCAAGTGAAAACTGCCGCGAAAATAAGCCGCAGTAAATTTATACCATCGATGGACACAAAATTTTATGTTTGTTAGGTGAAAATAGATTTTTGACTTGGTCGGTCTGGGCATGGACCGGTCCAGACCGAAAAATTTTCTCAGGTTGTATCACTCAAAGGTTTTATCACTGCTGTAAGGTTAGTAACTCAAATCGAACATCAGCTTTTTAGTACGTTTTGAATATAAACCGTATGCCAAAGATTTTTATTCCAACAACTTTCCGTGATAACACTTGTTTCTGATTTCCAGTGAAGCAGATAAGTTATAAATGACTTGATTATTGGTGTCAAAGCTTGCGGACTGGGATTATGAGTGCGTCGCTAGCCGAAACCTAAATTAAAATATGTACGGTTTTAACGCAAAATTTTGTGCTTTTCCAGACTTGAAACCAGTTTTACTGAGTCGAAAAAGTCCCTACTGTGTGTAAATTCTCTACCATATATGATTTTTAGGCTATTAGGTTGCTTGCATGCGCTTTTGCTTTAAACATAAGGTGCTTGTTACAAAGATTATAGATATTACATCCATTCATGTTTCAGCATGTATTTACGCGATGCTCTGATGATGTGATATCGCTGACTGTGCAACAGTTGCCTTTGATTACTGTGGCACCGCTAGTAAAAGAGATTGCTCACCGTATACAAACTAAAAAAGAGTACGTTTTGTGGCCCATAGTGTTGTATTTATGACTAGATGTTACGACCATGTTGATGTAATTACCATTATACCGGAAAGTACCCATAATTTATTTCTGTTGGGGGTTTCACAATATCGTGTCTAGGTTCCAGCACAGGCAATCATGAGCTGTGAATATCAACTTTAGGTTAATCGATTTTTTGAAACAGTAGGCGAACGAATGACTGTTAAGACAAAAGATGGTGCCGACATTAGTCCGAACAATGTGAACTGTTATAGCATTTTCTTAACTGCAAAAGGTGAAATGATAAAACTAGACATGAGTTTCCCTGTCTTCCAGTTCCTGTTAACGTGAGCTGTTCTGTAAGCTATAATAATGCTCATTTTACAAACCAATTTTTATTAAATAGTTTTTGTTATTTGTTTAAGCGACAAAATAACGTTCACACTGGTATATACTTAATGTTTAGGAACGGATTTGTTGAGAAATTGCAGGTCATTCTGAATTTATGTTATTCTGTTTTTAGAGATCACCATCTGGCTACGCTTTAAGCTGTAAGGGCGTGATAAATGTTTAATGCCTTATTTGCTCCAGACTAAACTTTTCATCATGTCCGAAACGTAACTGACTCACTCGTGAGCTAAATATCCAACTTTGCTGATTTTAGCTTGATGTGCTACGTGAAATGGCTGAAGTCTGTATTAACCTTACATATGGCTTATCTTTCATCGGTAAGTTCTAATTTTTTTACATTTAGCATCGAGGTATGAATTTCTATCTGACTGGGCTTTACAAATTGGGGGCTGACATTTTCGGTTCCCCCTGGTGCAGAACAGGTGCCCCCGGTTCATGCCCCCTGGCAAAATTTTGGGCTCCCCGGTTCTCTTCGAAAATTTTTTTCTTTCCAATCGGTCCAAAGTACATAAAATTTGATCAAAATTTATACTAAAATTCCGTTCTGAACCAAAAATTTCGCAAATTTTTTCAAATTTGCTTCAAAATCACTTTTTCTCTCCATCAAAACCATTTTGGCAGTGTTTCTAATACGATTTTTAACCGTTTGTCTTATGGAAAAATTCCCCCTGGCAAAATGGGGCGCGCCCCGGTTCGGAACCAGGGGACCCCAAGTTCATGCCCTCTGGCAAAATTTTGAGCTAATGGAGAGCCCAGTCTGATTGTCTCGTACTTCTTATGCTTATTTTAACAGCACTGTTTTTATTCTCAATCCAATTTTCTAAGATTATTATCTAATACTAAATTTCAGTTACGATCAATACAAATACATATTTATGCACAATATCTGTATTAATATTGTACAAGGCTGTGTTATTATTATACAAAACAAATTATTGTTAAATTTTATAGTTTGGAATATAATTTTTGTCGACTACTAAAATGAGTTGTTGACAATGAATGATTAAATAATTTGAGTTTTAAATATTTGAAAGTAAATTTAGGCTTTATGTATTTATATATTTGTAAAAAAGCTTAACGGGTGGTGTTCACACAATTTTCATGTTTTAAAACGCTTTCTATTTAATCTGTAATATTGCTGATTTAGCTCTTGTCCTAATTACGATTTATGAAGTTTTGGTGTGTCGAACTGATGGGGTTAAATTTATTGCAGTTTAGGGGACAGTACGGCATTGAATACAAAAGTACAAACAGCACGCTTGAGTGAACCCTTTACTGCCTGCTATATAATGTAAATGACAATTGGATGGGAAACTGTTCAAATATTGTGAAATGATTACTATATGTTTATTATGATTGCTAATTCTGTAGTCAAATTATTGTTTTTAGCATCCAGACACTTTGGAAGTATTAAAGTCGAACGCTTTATATCAAATGATGAAAACAAGAGTGCAGTATATGGACAAACTCTTTCAACTCAAAGGACGCCTTAATTTAATAATTGAACAGGTAAGGTTTTTCTTCAGATTACGGTTTAAGACAAATTAGTTTACGAAATATTATCTTTAATTGTATGAGCATGTATGTCCGATTTTGACGTTTCTATTATTCCTTCATCAGATTGGTATTCATCGTTGATATTTTGAACAACGTTCACAGGTTAAACATGTTTTACCTTTAATTTCAATCATTATTTGCAGGCTAAAATGCAAGAATCGTTATCGAAATTTGCTCAGCAGAAGCCTCAATCGGTGTACAATGAAGGTGAGCACTGTAGATGAGCATTGATGATGTCACGTTTGATAACGTACCTTTCGCAATGATTAGCAATGTCAACATGTGAGCCAAATTGGACCAGTTATTCGCAGGCTTATTCTTTCTAAATAGGTCTTTTACGTTATACACCTTCTGCCCGAACATTGTCAATTTTAAAGAAACACAATTCTGATTTTGTTAATATTTTAATCGTTAATTTTGGTATCATTCAACTCACAACTTACAAATAATCTTCATTAGAACCATATTATGATAATTTTTTGGATTTTTTGGCTACTCTTGGTCTCCAAAGTTTTGATTAGCGGCTTAGAGTTTCACTAAAATGGGTGTAGCCCTTTAACCCATGGTCGGAATGTACTGATTGCCAATGGACTCGGCGTTTTTGCCGTGTGGAACCCGTACCGTTTGCCGTGTTAACCGTAAACTGTAATACAATTAGCTTTTATCGTACAACATCGACAAACTATGGATCCATTTTTGTTCTCTTGTGTTAACAAAAAAACTACTGATAATTCTTAAGAAAATCGCTATTTTTTGCGGCATGCAACGTTGTAAGGTAGAAACAACCGTATAAGCGCAGCCTTCATCGCCAGCAAGCAAGAAGCTGACTTTAAAAAATCATTTTTGGTTTTTTGACTCTGGATCGAAAGCGTCTCTCCGGGCAAAATGTGTTATACATAGTACATATATCGATGAGACAATGTTTGATCCGACGCATGCGAGCAAAATGTTTGTCACAGCATTGGTCATGAGGGTGTAATCGAGATTTTGATGAAGGTCGTGGTTGGCTTGTTCATTGTTGTTTTGCATGCCCTAAATTTACGCATTTGAAATCTACTACAGCTGCCTATAAAATGTCTGCAAAGTTGAGCTATGGTACATCAAACGAAAAATAATTTTTTGGGCACAGTTTCCAACATTGCTTGCATCGTTCGCTGCATTTGAACAATGACTTTTGCTTCAAATTCTTGTGCTATGTGTTGTTAGTGATGCTATCGATAGCTACAGTAACATTAATTGTAGAGCGTTTTTAGTCAGAGCAGCCTTTTCGTAAGTCTGCGCTCCCCAAACTGGGGGTCGTTCCGCTCTGGTATGTTCAAGGGGCCCCCACCTGGCAAAATTTGGGGCTACCCCGGTTCATCGCATCTTGGCAAATTATTGTTTTCACTCGGTAAAAACACCCCCAAGTTCATAAAATTTGATCAATATATTTGTTCTAAAATTCTGTTCTGTAGCCAAAAAATCTCGCAAATGTTTTTAAAATTTGCTTCAAAATCACTTTTTCTCTTCATCAAAAGCATTTTGATAATACTGTGTTTATGACACGATATTAATCAAATATATTTAATCAATATAATTTAAACAAAATGCCACCTGGCACAATTTGGCATCCCGGTTCGGAACCAGCCCCCCCCCGATTCATACCTCTGTCAAAATTTCTAGCGAACGGAGTTTCTGAAAAAACCAGTGGAGTTTCTGAAAAAACCAGTGTAAGTTTATTAAAGTATAAATGAATTTTTTAAAAATTCTAAGATAATGTCTGTAGATGATATAAAAGGAAAACCTTTTAAGACAAAAATGTATGTAAACTTGCGAGCGGGCATTTTTGTACAACGGAAACTGTGAGTTTAAATTTTTCAGATTAGAACTGTAAATTCACCAATATTTTTACCAAAATTAAATTTAATACTCAGAATTTCTGTAAAATTCCTTAGCATATATTACGATAACATATCTGCAATCATGATGTAAGTAAAATGGCCTCTAAAAATAAGCCTCAGCAATTTTAGTACATTGTTGGACAAAAATTTAATGTTTGTGAAATGAAAATAGATTTTTGATCATAGAAGTCCGGGCCGGGCGATGTCGCTCCAGACCGAACAATATGCTCCGGTTGCATCACTACTCACTGTGCATACGCTATTAAGTACTACATTTGCCGCATTTAAACCTATCACCCTCTGGACGTAATAGACTTTTGTGAACTTTTTAGATTAGCTGGACTTGCTAACGTGTTTTCGAGAGAGTCTTTTAGTCAAATACGCTGTTGGATTAAACTCAATATCCGAACGTGCTATCGAGCTATAGAGTCGCTATTTGGATAGACATGGATTTTCATTAGTTTACAGTTGGACGGCTCCAGGCAACATTAAATTTCAAAATAATTGTGGAACACGTTTTACCGTTTTCACATGTGCGTAGCATTACATCAATTCATTATTATCTTTTAAATGATTCGATTTAGATCGAGAATAACTCGCGTGTTTCAACAGGAGTAATTGGTACTTCGGGTACGCGTCCGGATAACCAGTAGCATCATTAGCACATTAATATAGATTGCCACGAGTCCTTTCTTTTAATTTAAATTAATTTTAAATAATCCAACAGGAGTAATTCGTACTTCGGGTACGCGTCCGGATAACCAGTAGCATCATTAGCACATTAATATAGATTGCCATGAGTCTTTTCTTTTAATTTAAATTAATTTTAAATAATACACTGTCTAAATTCATTTAATTTAATAAATATTACGCATCACTATGTAGATTTTGAATAAAGTAACCTAGTTTTGTGTACTTAATGCATTGCATGAATATGTGGAAATATGAATGCTTTATGGTTGCAAGAAACAATGAAATTGCACATGTGGAAAATATTAGGTATTTTTATGTTATTTACCATAATAGAAAAATGGAAACACTGTGCACAATT
This sequence comes from Trileptium ribeirensis, assembly GCA_030248225.1. Lineage (NCBI taxonomy): Eukaryota > Metazoa > Nematoda > Enoplea > Enoplida > Thoracostomopsidae > Trileptium > Trileptium ribeirensis. Next base: position 30,164 of record JASANE010027908.1, read on the forward strand.
TCTTGTATCAAGCAAAAATATCATTCTGAGGAGATCAAAAACACTGTTTGCACTGCGGCAACTCATTTTCTCATGAATAATTTTTTAAAACATTTTATATGTCTTGTAGAAGTATTTATCGTTTTTACAAAATGTAAATCTTTTTGTGGCAAATAAGTAGAAAAATTCGTGCAGCGTTCACAGAGATTTGTGTGCAGCCACTGCACATCATGGAAAAATTTTGAAAGAACTGCTGCAGAAAGTATGTATTTTTTAGAAAAACTGGCGCAAAAAATGTACCACCTTTAAATATAGCTGCTAAAGAAATTGGTCACTTTTAGAAAAAACTACTACAGGAGCAGTGTCATTTTTACAAAAAAGCTGCTACTGCAGCTATGTTTACTTTTAGAAACCTTGATATTTTAGAGATTGTTAGAGAGTGATATTAAGGGAGTTTTTTGAAAGCGACACATTTTCTGTACCGGTTTTTCCAATAAATGACACAGGTTTTATAGCAGCTTTTTCAAAAATTTTGGCACGACTGCACACAACTGCCTGTGGAGGCTACATCATTTGAATTAAAAGAACAGGTTTATATTAAACAACCTCATAGCATTATGGTACGGTGCGTTGCTTGAAAAATGATTTTTATGCTATTATCTATTTTCATCTCCGTAGTTTGAATTCGACTGGAATGAGTTGTGGAACGAGAATTTTGGTTTTGGAGGGGTTGATGAGGAGGTCCTGTCCGTGTATGTGTGTCTGTCGCACCTGGATCTCGATAACGGTTTGGCGGATTTTGATGCAAGATAGCTCATTGGAACCGCAAGGGTCGATTTAGGTGTAGTGAGGGAGCCCGATTTTTGAATTTTCGCCGTGGGAAAAGTTATGGGGCAAAATGACGTCATTTTGGCCCATTTTTCGGGCATCCCTCCAGTTTTGCAGCTTTTCTGAATAAGTACAAGAGGTATCCGCAAACTAATAGGCCTATTCCATGTAGCTTTACCAGGGCTTTCCAATGATATATAACAAGTTATTCAACTACTTCCCAATCTGGAGTCTATAAGCTTATAGTTGGCGCCAAATTTCATATTTGGTGAAAAGTCGTGGGAAATGCACCTAAATGTGTGTTTTTTGTTCCTTTTAGTGTCTTATATGGGGTTTCTGGGCAGATAAACTCATTGTAAGTGTTAAAAATATTGTTGGGCAAATATTTTTCACACTTTTGGTTCATACTTGGCATAAAAATGACGTTTTCGAAATGTTTGGTGAGAAGTCGTGGGAAAAGCATCTGAATGTGTGTTTATTGTTGGTTTTAGTGTCGGATATGTGGTTTTCTGGGCCGACAAGCTCTTTGTGAGTGTCAAAAATATTGTGTGGCAAATATTTTTCACACTTCTGCTTCGGGGGATTGTTCTCACCACTCGAATTCTGGCTCGCAAGCGAGCTTCACTAGTTTTTATCTTTCATGCTTTTGGTTACAGGTTCATCAGACGACGAAGATGCAGTTGCTAGCAACGCTGAACCTGTTGAAGACAAGGTGAGTATGTTTACGCTCAGGTCGATTATGATTACTACATTTTTGAGTTAATATCGTATGACAGAAAGGTTATATAATCTATTATTTCCCGCTGTCGGACCTAAGGAGTTACCGAGATCAGCAAGTCGAGGAACGCTTCACGGAATGTGCCCGGATCCCGCCGGAATGGTTGGGGTACTACCCTTTGAGTTCCCCAGGGAGGTTGGCTCCGTCACCTGCTCGCATGTCAAGGAGACAATGCCGCTGTTCCTACTACAATGTCATCTGGATGTTTCGATTTTTAATCGATTGCTGCTCAGATACATCCTTATTATGGGTTATTCTAATACAGTTTTGTTAATTCATTTATACCCACATTGGTTTCCACCAGGGTGCGACAATCCTTGGACGTTTAACGTCGGATCGTTTTACTCTGATAAACTACGAAATTCTCTGGGTAGTTCCCCAAATTTTCATCGACGGCCCAGTTTGGACCTCTTGCACTCGTTGATTCGCCGACGAGACACGCTGAAGCTTGTGACCTTCCGACGCCAAGCAAAAGCGCAGGCATCGACTGGGGCGATAATTTCAACCCCTCATACACAGAGGCGGGTCATGCCCTAATGGGGCCCTGAGGCCGATTTTTCTTGCGGGCCCCAAAATATAAAGAAACACTTGTAATATGGTTAGCACATTTTATTTAAAAAATAGTGAGACGGTTGTAAAAAATCAAAACAACTCAAATTAAAGCAAACAGAAACATATATATGTACATTTCAGAAAACAGCTTTACGCGCTTTAGACTTTGCGAAAGTGTCAATGACTTCATTGAAATCCAGTTTTCGGACCACGTCGTTCTCAATTGCCATCAGTGACAGATCACTCAATCGTTGATCAGTCATCGTTGTGCGAATTTCGTTTTTGACTCGTCCGAGAACGGAAAACGACCGCTCTCCTGAGCAATTTGTGACCAAAAGTGACAGATATTTTAAAAAATAAAATCGCCACAGGCCCCTTGGAGCCGCGGGCCCTGAGGCCGCGGCCTCATTGGCCTCCATTATGGTCCGCCCCTGAGTCATATATATCGCTACGTTATGATCAACCAACATAGGAACAGAGTGGGGTTTTAGCAGTAATTTATTGATAAGCTAATAGGATACATTTTTAGTACGGGTCAACATAATACAATAATAATAATAATGCATTCAATAGCATTAGTGCAAACGAGTATATTATAGCACAAGAACAAATTTCACGCAGGTAGTCATGGTTAAGAAAAAGTGGAGGGCCTTAACCTTCTTAGTCGGACGTACGGATCTGTAAACTAATTCGATAATGGGCTCAGTTTTCAAGAATATTCGATTCAAAAGACGGCTATGCTGACCTTGCTTAAACACGGAGAAAGAAGAAAGAAAGTGCGTGCGAACGCTCTACAATGTAGCTAACAGGGCGCCAAAAGCTAGCTGATCACTCTACGCCAAATGGCCGTTTGAGATAAGCTGAAGGCTGAGAAAAATAACTGCAAAATACAAATGATCACACACAAGAATGCGCACTAAATTGAGTACATGTACGGCATAAGTATGGCATTGGAGTCACGATTGTAAGGAGGAGTAATTACATTGCTTAACCTATGGTACACCTAGTCTACTGGGGGTTAAATACGACAAACTATAAATGGTACATTTCTATGTATTAATAACATACATAAATTAATTAGCATTATACAACAACCAATATTTCAATACGTTACGACTCATAAGTTTCGGTACGATGCAATTCAATGACATGACATGTACATAATAGTTCACAATATTAGTGACAATTTTCTATGTGAGAAATTCGCATCATAGGAATTCAACCGCTTAATTGCGTATCCTATTGGGCCAGGACTGGTCGCTCCCGAGGATAAGTTTATCATACATCCAATCGGACTTCAGTATGCACGGAAATTTTAAACGGCAACTTGACGCTGTTTCTTTTATAGCCCTCGAATCAAACTAATCCGATGGCCATTTCATCTAGTCTAACAATACCTAGTTTGACTGGAAAAGTGTGTCGTATCGGCAAATGTCGGTTAATGGCTTAATATGCAGAAAACATGGATGTTGTTATCGGCTCGGGAAGGAGGTCTAAAATGCGACTTGGATCCAACATCCACGACAGGCAAATTTTAACGAGTGCGTTGATGATCCACTCGATAACGTCACCCTTGCCGACATCGGCTAATATAAGAATAAAATTTGCGCGTACTTATATATGTTTATGCATCCTCAGTCTAAGCTTAACGAGTTTATCTCGCTTGATTTCAGCAATTTTCGTGAACAATTGCGCGCCAGGGGGTAACACAATGTGGACATACCAATTGGACTCGGAGGTCCCGGGATAAATAAGTCGGGGCCGATTTCTTACATCCTAAGATTTCCTTAAAATATTATTTCTTATGAAGATTTATCAACAACTTTAGTACACAATGCCTAGCTTTACAAACATGGGGTCTTTATACAATTTTCACAGTGTTTTTCGCCGCTACACGGCGAACAGCCACTACTCAAAACTCGATTTTAAGGGCAGGGGCGGCCGAGACGGGTTTCGCAATTAACTTGCTTAAACCAATTTTCCTTGCAGTTGTCCTAAGCTTACTATATGCCTACTACATACCGTTACGTCATTATACAGGTGGGAGGTAAATAAACTAATACCAGTGCAAGTATCGGTTCGGAACTGGTAAGGTATCGCGAGATACCTCACCAAACCCAGCCGGTTATATCCATTCCTGCACAGCATTTTCATGGAGTAACAAACTGAATTACATCGAATATGGATGGTGGGTCGGGGCCAGTATGGTACCGTTAGATACCCAGCCAGACCCGACGATAAGACACACAATCACACGAGAATATTTGTGACAAGATTAATGAATAGATCATGCAGGTTTCACATAACCAGCATACCAATCAATTATATTCATACAATAATTTACAGACAACACAATAATAGAGCAATGTTCACGCAAATAATTGTCATACGAACCGATATTTATACAATCATTTACGCATGTAGTACAAAGTTCACGCAAATTGAGTATTTCATGCACTTTCCTTACAATATGAGACTAAATTTAATACACTATTGTTAAGCGTAGTACCACAAAATATGTTTATTGTTACAAATGAAGTATTCAGTCATAATTTATACAATTTCTTACAATTATAATGATAGGTCAATTTGTGGACATTGGTCTGATTCATCTTTGAGCAACAGTTAAGACGTTGAGCACAGCAATATTAACAAGGTTTACGCGGGTCATTTTTATGTCAGTCATATTGTTCTAACGATGCTTTTGTCATCCGTAACAAGAGTTAACCAAGAATGATGGTACGCTACACACATAATACACGACAACAGAATCATTAGAATACGCTAGTTATTCATTTTCCAGATGTCAAAGGTTCTACGGCGGTTTTACAAATTCTCGATTAGTTCCATTTTGCATGTTACGGTAAGAAATACGCTATTGCAGGTACATTATAGAAAAATAAACGCACGGGCACTTAATGGGAAACGGGTAAGTAAGTATGTACAATTGGTCATTTCACGAAACCATGTACGTTTGAAACACAATATTGGAAGCCAAAATGAAACGTGTTCGTATGTACAGTGTCTAGACCCCTTCCGACATAAAAACCCTGAATTTTTCGAATATCAATGTATGCAAAACGAGCTACCTGAAACCTGCTACAGGAGCCGCAAAGGGTACCCCTGGGGGTCAAATTTTAATCCGAAATAAGTCATTATTCTGTAGGGTAACGCAGTGACACGTGAACCATGGTCTGTTTGTATGCAAGTCGGACCAAAAGGGTCACGGTCAAGCCTGCGACACGCGATCTAAAATTGGTGCAGCTAGGGTCCTTTTATGGTTAAAAATCGACCAATTTAGAACAAGCCTGTCGCAGAAGTTTTTTAGCGCAACGGAGACAGCATCTACAGATACCATTTTTATGCTCACAAACCCCAACCATGAGTGGGGGATGTCCGACAAAAAATTTCAGGCAGATCCTTAGGCCTTGTAAAGATTGGCACCGCGATATGTGTTAGTCGGGGGGGGGATGGCTACACCTGAGATCGGGGGCTACACGTTCCTACAACATACGTTGCGTGAAACTTTGGCTACTTCTAGAGATTCTAGATTTATTTTAACACGCTGCTGCTGTAAAACAAACACAATTGATGTACGATTAGCTTACATTTAGGTGATGATACCAAGGACAATGCGAAGAATAGATGTGCGGGCAGGCAGAAGGGTTCCCTAGCTACCCAGTTAACAGCACGGCCCAATATCATGGTGCAATGATGATGAACTTATATACTAATATGATTCTTGCGACCTTCGGTTTCTTTTATTATACATGCGGTCGGGGGGGGCTACATTTCCATTAAAAATTTTAATACATGGGTCGATTCTAGTGGGGCGTTAATATATTTCTATCCGGTATTTTGTAAAACTGTATGCAAAATTAGGCTTTTTAAATTTAATTTTCGGCAGGTCGAGGTGGCTACATTTTGTATACCCCATTTTTGGCACTTTCTGACCTTCGACCTCATAATCAAACAACACATGGACAGAAGCTGATATTCGTTTTTTCAATAACACCTGTACTGATTACGATTACCGTTATATAGCATTTTTGGCGCTAATGCACTTTGACGTTATTTACCAGCGTCTGCAAGTTGCCAGATTTGACCTTGTCGTGGGGCTACATGTCACGAAAACAATTTTCGGAAGCTTGACGTCAGCTTCAGTGTCGATGCTTACCAGAGATGGAACCGGGTCACTAAAATGTGACCCGGTGACCCGGTCGGGAACGTGACCCGGCGACCCGGTCCGGAATGTGACCCGGTGTTGACCCGATGGTTTATTTCAGAGTATGAATATATAGGCGCGATGTAGAGTTATTTGCCTTGTGGACTCTCTGCCAACACAAAGCACGTGTTGTTGCCCGGACTACACGACGAGGATGTGGTCCACAATCGTAGTCCACCCGACCTTGCGCCCAACCAACCTCCCAAATTTTTCACAAATGCGAGAGCGAAACAATGTTTAACTTTCTGCAGCAGTAAAGGCTTAACTAATGGGTCCATATGACAGTGCTCGTACACGCAGGACATACATGCTCCTACAAGGTCGCCTCAGGGGGTAAATCAGAATTTTTGGGTAGGGGGTCAAGAAAAAATCGTCTTAATGGGTTTCAGCTGGTTGCCTCAGGGGGGTAAGTCAGAAAAGTCCCAGGGGGTCCCATCCCAGTTGGCATGGGTAAATTTTTCCGCGATAGGAGGAGGGGGTTCCGGATCCTCAAGGGGGGTAACCTCCCCTCCCCCTAATGAGCATGTATTACGCAGGAACACTGGTCATCTATGCATCAACAAGAAACTTTTTTCCATATCCGCGAGTCCGTCACTGATATATCACGTTATCGTTCACTGAACCGCTCATACACACAAAACAAAAAATGAAGACAAAACGAAGATAAAATCCCATGGAATATGAGTGATTATTCTCCGAAATTCAAGAGAAACGTATCTTACCAGATAATTACCCACTAAATTTATTATGAGAATATCCTTTAATTTAAGAAAATATTCACTGAAATCCACGAGAATGTTCATTGAAATTAAAAAATCTCTCAAACTTTTGAGCGTATATATTTCACCGAAATTTTTTAATACAATTTTAATGCAGTCTTAAAAATTAAATTTATACGGTTCCGTGCTTTTCAAATTATATTAAATAGGTTTGCAGTACATCGCTTTAAACGTTCAGTGTCAATGTAGGCTACTCTCGCCGAGAAAACACACCTGTGTAGCAAACTTAAGCAAAAACAAGCATCCGTTCTATTGAACAAGCGCAACATAAAAAATGGACTAAACGCATCAAAAACAACATTAAAAATTCAACATCTAATGAAAACTGTCTATACAAATATATAAATACATCTGCATCGAAATTGGATATCGGTTAAAACACAGGTGATGGTCTGTGATAGGGCGAGCGATTTAGAATGCAGTCATCAGGATGCAGCGAGACCGGGTCACTATGTTGACCCGGTGACCCAGTGACCCGGTCAGAAAAGTGACCCAAACTGACCCGGTTCCATCTCTGATGCTTACACCTAAGTTTTTCCGGAAAAATTAGCAAAACCAAAGGATCATAGTGAAATGAAAAACACACAAATATGTATCACACGCGTGCTGGCGATTCGGCGAACGTTTATAGTGGGACATGTGTTTTTGGCTTCATTTGGCCAACCCGTGTTGAGGGCCTCTGGCTCCTGTTATGTTAGGGTTACAGAGGTCCACCATACCTCATTATGACTGTCTGACATGCTATTACTACATCTCACAGCGACATTAAATTTTCTTCCAGAAGACTGGTGCTATGGGCCAAAACGTGCCGATGTAGCCACCCCCCGAATAATTACATGGTTTCGTGAAATGACCCCAATGTTATTTGAACAAACATCCAGAAGTACACATCTAGGGTATACAATGACAATAGTATGCATATAGATAATTATAGCGTGGATATACAACCGCAAATAAACGGTCATCCATAACAAATGACTCAAAATTCATCAAGGTTAAAAGTACTCGATCAGATACAGGCACTTTTTCATTCATGGGAAGGGACATTGCATTTGGCTCAAAAAATAGCGATTTCGCTCCAGTTTCTGTAGCGGCCATAAGCTTAGGGTTCGATAAGGTTACCCATAAGGCTGTGGTAATGATTAATCTTCGGCGTAACAATCCAGAACGGACCAGGTTCACATAACTGTTCGACACATGATTCAATGTTGTTCGGGATTGTTAGATTTACAAAATACTACGTATAATTTAAGTTTACGAAAGAAATTTTTTTCTTTCAGAGTCATAATTGATAAATTTTGTTCGACGATCGCTTCTGGCGATGACTCTATGCTGAAAAACCTAAATATCATCATTTAAGTACCTACCACTGCGACTAAATTAGAAATGGTATTTCTAAAATAGATTTAAAAAATTTTTTTACTGTAGTTGGCCTTGCACAATGACAGTGTCCCACATAAATTTCATAATACCTCAGCATAGCAAAACTTATAGCCCGTCGTTTTAAGTTTTATGCTTTCTCTGAAGGTGTCCCTCCTCAGCTCCACAAGTTGTATGCAGGGGCTAAGCCCTACCCCTGCCAGCTCAGACATGCTTACCGGTAGCTCAGCACAGCCAGGTACGTTGACAATTATTGAAACGATGTGTATATAGGCAACGAGATCAGCATCTGTTCCTAACATCGAGGGAGTTTTGAAAGATGCTTGTATTTCGCCAAAATGTTTCATTGAGTTCTCTCACAGATGGATTATAATAAGCTACCATTTAAAAAGTCAGCGTGTGATGTTCGCTTTTTATACTTCTGTTTCAATGTCGTCATTTTGAAGTTGAGTTAATGTATATTTCCTACAAACTGTTTAATTTCTTCAACTTTCATCTTCTAAAATTTAATAGGTGCATCATAATTTTGTTCCACAAAAATAATACAATTTTGGTTTAAAAGATACAAAGAAGTTGGTAATCAACCTGTTTATTTTGTAGGACGATTGGGAAGCAATGGTAAGTGACCTATCTTCTGAGAGTGAATCGAGCGAAGTTGACGACGACAGTGCAAAGCAAAACGAAACAGCAGAAAATCAAGCGGCTCATGAGGATTCCATCGATGAAAGCAGTGATGACGATGGAAGAAGTAATTCCGAAGGCGATATTAGTGACGATAGTGGACAAGAAAATGAACCGAAGCGAATGCTAAGCGCGGACGGTCATGATTCTGATGATTATGATGATGAACTAATGGAACGTTTATGAAACCGAACGCTTACAATATTTTAAGGTTTTTAAAACGGTTTTGCTGGTTGTATCATTCTTTGAGTATCACCATTTTTGCGGTTATTGATTTATGCGAGAGTAAACTTAACCCACGCCCATCAATAATCCTATTTTGCTATTTCGGTTAAAAATCTGTTACTGAACGTTTTTTGGTAAACCATAATGCGGCGCAAAACTGTTCGCGAACACAAAGCTCTGTGATTGTAATCCGGTAAATTTGTATTCGCGAAAATTCAAGGAAAATTACCGAATTTTTTGCGAACGAAAATCTACCGGATTTGGATTCGCTGAATTTGTTCGCGAACACTGTAACGTAAACAACATGAACGATTGATTTGTGACGTCAGTATTGCGTTAAATTTGTTCGCGAACACAGACAAATACGAATCAGAAGCTGATAGGCGTTCTATAACAGTTTTCACTGCAAATTCAAAATCGTCAAAATTCTGTTCGAACACAAACTGTAATTTTAGGTGCTTGTTTCTGATTTTGCCAATTTTCTGTTATCGAAAAGTCGATGAAATTTCCACATTTGTTCCGTAACAATGGTTTGCGCTTCGCTATCGGCTTTTACAAAATAGGATAGTCGATGGGCGCATCTTAAGTTTACTCGCGCATTAATGAAGTTTCAAAAATATTTGCTTGCAGAGTTTCGATTTTGCTTTCCTTTGTTCTTTGCCGTTGAGTGACCAGCAGCTAAAGAAATAAATTGGACATAATAGTGTGGTAGCTATAAATTATAGTAACCCGTAATAATTGGCTTTTCTATGTCACAAACTTGCGTAACGTGTGTACAATCATACCTGATGCAGCAGTATTATTTACCAACAAAAACGGTGTAACCGTTACAGAATAGTAACTGCGACATAGTAGTTTTGAAAGCAAAATTATAATTATGCGAATTTTCCAACAAAAATGATGAACCATTTTACGGATATTATATTCGTTTCGAAATAAGGGAAGCTTATTTTTGGAAGTCATCCGTCCATTGGCCGTCACACCGCCTGACCAAGGCCGGCCGTTTGACCTAAAATTTTACCGTTGCCCTATGGCATAGTATTAAGTTCAGATTCTAATTCGGTGTGGTGCTTACCATGTAACTTTGCGTCTGGGCGCTTTGTCCAATAGCTTTTTCTGCGTTTTGCAATTGCTCTGTATTTTGAGCTGCTAAAATACAAAGAAAGATAGTAATGTATAATAATTATATTTTTACTGTAGTACTCCGTTTATAATATACAATGTTCTACGGTTGCTGAAGGTGTTAAAATCACTTAACATGAATCATAATGCAAGTAAATTTTAGTATATGGATTTTTTCAAAACAAACTTTAGCTTTATTTGTTTCAATAATTAATATTTTTTAAAACCTTTTCTGTTAAATGATGTGCCTTCGAAGTTCTCGACATCCAAGAATAGTATAAAATATTAAGGGTCATTGCATATCTTTATACAAGAGCTACATATTGGGGTATTATTTTGTCAGATGTATATATATTGTGTCTTCCAGGATTTTTACTCATAGAATGATGGAGCTAGGCGCGTAGATTTATGTGGTGTTTTGACGTACCTATATGTGTATGTTTGCAGGTCTTTAGTGTGTCCAAATTAGTTATTTTGAGGTAATGCCGTCGAATTATTTCGTTATGTTTATGTTTGTTGCTATTGATTTTATTGGCGTTAAAATATCGTCAGGGTGAATTAGATATACATATATATAAATTGTGCTTTTAGACTGTAGGTTTTTAAAACACTATGGCTGAATTCAGATCTGACGATATTCATACACGTGCTCTGATTTTATTAAGTTGTTACATATATTAGTAATAAAACGTTTCGAAGTCGGTTTTCGAATGCTTATTGTTGAGTGGTTTCGGGATTGCTTTTGGAGCCATTCAGATTATGATTTTGACTGGTTTTTATTGTTATATACAGTTTCGCGCTGTAACTCGGTCTTAGCACAGCTGTGGCGGTTTGTCCATCAACATGCTTATGCATATGGTTCACGGCAAAACGTTTGTGGGTTATTATTGTTCGGATACCCCTGAACATTCTCTTGCTTCACATTTTTGACAGAACAAAAATTAGTAATACAATATTTCGACTTTATTGTCAGTTGTTGGCTTGACATCATTTAACCTTGTTATTCGCTCGTAGAGTGAGCAGAGAAGACATTAATTCGTGTCAGTTTTGTGAGAGCAACGCAGCAAATATGTAATGTTGGGTACACTGCTGCATTATGCATCAAATAAAAAATGATTGAATTCATCAAGTGGAGGCCTGATCTTATTTTTACCGGTAGCTGTAAATGTTTGCTTCCATACATCTTGGCTCCTTTTATTCCGGAGTTTCTAAACTAGAATCTGGTCCTGTGTTTAGATGATAAACTCCATTAATCTGATAAGATAACATAAAAAAATTTTTGTGCTATTTGAAGGAACTGAAATCAGCCTGGTGAAATTATATAGGTGGTGATAACAAGAAGAGGAAGCCTGATCTTATTTTCGCCGAAAGATCTAAATGTTTGCTTCCATGCGTTTTCGCTTCTTTTTTCGGAGTATCTAAACCAGAATCTTGCTATGTGTGTGTACTAAGAACCATTATGATCATTTTCCAGCCACTATGTCGAAATTACAAGGTTCGCGTGTTGCATCTGCATGATGTATAAACATTTTAACAAATAAAATAATGAAGCGAACTTGTTGGTACAACATGTGTTATGGCTTTTAAAAGATTTAGTTACTAGTAGTCTGTAAATCCGTATATGCCAAATATTTACCATTATTGTCGTAACTATTTGAATTTTGATTTCCGACGATAGTCCCAAAAATTGTTTGGTACGGGGAATTTCTGAATACTCCCGTGTATTTCGGAAGTGTTATATGCAATGTTTAGAATATTTTCGAGCGTGCTCATTCCCAAAGATGGAAAATTCAAGTAACAATTTTTGGTACCTAAGATAAAGAATCTGTTTAAAACTTTGTTCTCTATTTTAGGGTAAATAGTAAAACCTTATTGTGCTCCACAGTATTTATTTAACAAATCTTCCTAATGAATACTTGTCACAGGTGTGTACATGCCAAATTACAAGATTTATTCACTTTTTAAAATACAGGAAGATATTCCCATCTAGCTAATTTCGGAAAATACACTTTTTGTACTGTGGTAAGTACATGCCAAATTCCAAGATTTGTTCGCTTTTTAAAATACAGGAAGATACTCCCATTTAGCTAATTTCCCAAATACACATTTTGTACTGTGGTAAGTATATACGTGCCAAATTCCAAGATTTGTTCACTTTTTAAATACAGAAAGATACTCCCATCTAGCAATTTCCCAAATACACATTTTGTACTGTGGTAAGTACATGCCAAATTCCAAGATTTGTTCGCTTTTTTAAAATACAGGAAGATACTCCCATTTAGCTAATTTCCCAAATACACATTTTGTACTGTGGTAAGTACATGCCAAATTCCAAGATTTGTTCACCTTTTTAAATACAGGAAGATACTCCCATTTAGCTAATTTCCCAAATACACATTTTGTACTGTGGTAAGTACATGCCAAATTCCAAGATTTGTTCACTTTTTTAAAATACAGGAAGATGCTCCCATTTAGCTAATTTCCCAAATACACATTTTGTACTTTTGTAAGTACATGCCAAATTCCAAGATTTGTTTACTTTTTTAAAATACAGGAAGATACTCCCATTTAGCTAATTTCCCAAATATACATTTTGTACTGTGGTAAGTACATACCAAATTCCAAGATTTGTTCAGTTTTTTAAAATACAGGAAGATACTCCCATTTAGCTAATTTCCCAAATACACATTTTGTGCTGTGGTAAGTACATGCCAAATTCCAAGATTATTTGTCCACTTTTTTAAATACAGGAAGATACTCCCATTTAGCTAATTTTCCAAATACACATTTTGTACTGTGGTAAGTACATGCCAAATTCCAAGATTTGTTCACTTTTTTAAAATACAGGAAGATACTCCCATTGAGCTAATTTCCCAAATACACATTTTGTACTGTGGTAAGTACATGCCAAATTCTAAGATTTGTTCACTTTTTTAAAATACAGGAAGATACTCCCATTTAGCTAATTTCCCAAATACACATTTTGTACTGTGGTAAGTACATGCCAAATTCCAAGATTTGTTCACTTTTTTAAATACAGGAAGATACTCCCGTTTAGCTAATTTCCCAAATACACGTTTTGTAGTGTGGTAAGTACATGCCAAATTCCAAGATTTGTTTACTTTTTTGAACACAGGAAGATACTCCCATTTAGCTAATTTCCTAAATACACATTTTGTACTGTATGAAGTACATGCTAAATTCCAAGATTTGTTCACTTTTTTAAATACAAGAAGATACTCCCATTTAGCTAATTTCCCAAATACACATTTTGTACTGTGGTAAGTACATGCCAAATTCCAAGATTTGTTCACTTTTTTAATATACAGGAAGATACTCCCATTTAGCTAATTTCCCAAATACACATTTTGTACTGTGGTAAGTACATGCCAAATTCCAAGATTTGTTCACTTTTTTAAATACAGGAAGATACTCCCGTTTAGCTAATTTCCCAAATACACATTTTGTAGTGTGGTAAGTACATGCCAAATTCCAAGATTTGTTTACTTTTTTTAAACACAGGAAGATACTCCCATTTAGCTAATTTCCCAAATACACATTTTGTACTGTATTAAGTACATGCTAAATTCCAAGATTTGTTCACTTTTTTAAATACAAGAAGTACTCCCATTTAGCTAATTTCCCAAATACACATTTTGTACTGTGGTAAGTACATGCCAAATTCCAAGATTTGTTCACTTTTTTAAAATACAGGAAGATACTCCCATTTAGCTAATTTCCCAAATACACATTTTGTACTGTGGTAAGTACATGCCAAATTCCAAGATTTGTTCACTTTTTTAAAATACAGGAAGATACTCCCATTTAGCTAATTTCCCAAATACACATTTTGTACTGTGGTAAGTACATGCCAAATTCCAAGATTTGTTCACTTTTTTAAAATACAGGAAGATACTCCCATTTAGCTAATTTCCCAAATATACATTTTGTACTGTGGTAAGTACATGCCAAATTCCAAGATTTGTTCACTTTTTTAAAATACAGGAAGATACTCCCATTTAGCTAATTTCCCAAATACACATTTTGTGCTGTGGTAAGTACATGCCAAATTCCAAGATTTGTCCACTTTTTTAAATACAGGAAGATACTCCCATTTAGCTAATTTCCCAAATACACATTTTGTACTGTGGTAAGTACATGCCAAATTCCAAGATTTGTTCACTTTTTTAAAATACAGGAAGATACTACCATTTAGCTAATTTCCCAAATACACATTTTGTACTGTGGTAAGTACATGCCAAATTCCAAGATTTGTTTACTTTTTTGAACACAGGAAGATACTCCCATTTAGCTAATTTCCTAAATACACATTTTGTACTGTATGAAGTACATGCTAAATTCCAAGATTTGTTCACTTTTTTAAATACAAGAAGATACTCCCATTTAGCTAATTTCCCAAATACACATTTTGTACTGTGGTAAGTACATGCCAAATTCCAAGATTTGTTCACTTTTTTAATATACAGGAAGATACTCCCATTTAGCTAATTTCCCAAATACACATTTTGTACTGTGGTAAGTACATGCCAAATTCCAAGATTTGTTCACTTTTTTAAATACAGGAAGATACTCCCGTTTAGCTAATTTCCCAAATACACATTTTGTAGTGTGGTAAGTACATGCCAAATTCCAAGATTTGTTTACTTTTTTTAAACACAGGAAGATACTCCCATTTAGCTAATTTCCCAAATACACATTTTGTACTGTATTAAGTACATGCTAAATTCCAAGATTTGTTCACTTTTTTAAATACAAGAAGATACTCCCATTTAGCTAATTTCCCAAATACACATTTTGTACTGTGGTAAGTACATGCCAAATTCCAAGATTTGTTCACTTTTTTAAAATACAGGAAGATACTCCCATTTAGCTAATTTCCCAAATACACATTTTGTACTGTGGTAAGTACATGCCAAATTCCAAGATTTGTTCACTTTTTTAAAATACAGGAAGATACTCCCATTTAGCTAATTTCCCAAATACACATTTTGTACTGTGGTAAGTACATGCCAAATTCCAAGATTTGTTCACTTTTTTAAAATACAGGAAGATACTCCCATTTAGCTAATTTCCCAAATACACATTTTGTACTGTGGTAAGTACATGCCAAATTCCAAGATTTGTTCACTTTTTTAAAATACAGGAAGATACTCCCATTTAGCTAATTTCCCAAATACACATTTTGTGCTGTGGTAAGTACATGCCAAATTCCAAGATTTGTCCACTTTTTTAAATACAGGAAGATACTCCCATTTAGCTAATTTCCCAAATACACATTTTGTACTGTGGTAAGTACATGCCAAATTCCAAGATTTGTTCACTTTTTTAAAATACAGGAAGATACTACCATTTAGCTAATTTCCCAAATACACATTTTGTACTGTGGTAAGTACATGCCAAATTCCAAGATTTGTTCACTTTTTTAAAATACAGGAAGATACTCCCATTTAGCTAATTTCCCAAATACACATTTTGTACTGTGGTAAGTACATGCCAAATTCCAAGATTTGTTCACTTTTTTAAATACAGGAAGATACTCCCGTTTAGCTAATTTCCCAAATACACATTTTGTAGTGTGGTAAGTACATGCCAAATTCCAAGATTTGTTTACTTTTTTTAAACACAGGAAGATACTCCCATTTAGCTAATTTCCCAAATACACATTTTGTACTGTGGTAAGTACATGCTAAATTCCAAGATTTGTTCACTTTTTTAAATACAGGAAGATACTCCCATTTAGCTAATTTCCCAAATACACATTTTGTACTGTGGTAAGTACATGCCAAATTCCAAGATTTGTTCACTTTTTTAAAATACAGGAAGATACTCCCATTTAGCTAATTTCCCAAATACACATTTTGTACTGTGGTAAATACATGCCAAATTCCAAGATTTGTTCACTTTTTTAAAATACAGGAAGATACTACCATTTAGCTAATTTCCCAAATACACATTTTGTACTGTGGTAAGTACATGCCAAATTCCAAGATTTGTTCACTTTTTTAAAATACAGGAAGATACTCCCATTTAGCTAATTTCCCAAATACACATTTTGTACTGTGGTAAGTACATGCCAAATTCCAAGATTTGTTCACTTTTTTAAAATACAGGAAGATACTCCCATTTAGCTAATTTCCCAAATACACATTTTGTACTGTGGTAAGTACATGCCAAATTCCAAGATTTGTTCACTTTTTTAAAATACAGGAAGATACTACCATTTAGCTAATTTCCCAAATACACATTTTGTACTGTGGTAAGTACATGCCAAATTCCAAGATTTGTTCACTTTTTTAAAATACAGGAAGATACTCCCATTGAGCTAATTTCCCAAATACACATTTTGTACTGTGGTAAGTACATGCCAAATTCTAAGATTTGTTCACTTTTTTAAATACAGGAAGATACTCCCGTTTAGCTAATTTCCCAAATACACATTTTGTAGTGTGGTAAGTACATGCCAAATTCCAAGATTTGTTTACTTTTTTTAAACACAGGAAGATACTCCCATTTAGCTAATTTCCCAAATACACATTTTGTACTGTATTAAGTACATGCTAAATTCCAAGATTTGTTCACTTTTTTAAATACAAGAAGATACTCCCATTTAGCTAATTTCCCAAATACACATTTTGTACTGTGGTAAGTACATGCCAAATTCCAAGATTTGTTCACTTTTTTAAAATACAGGAAGATACTACCATTTAGCTAATTTCCCAAATACACATTTTGTACTGTGGTAAGTACATGCCAAATTCCAAGATTTGTTCACTTTTTTAAAATACAGGAAGATACTCCCATTTAGCTAATTTCCCAAATACACATTTTGTACTGTGGTAAGTACATGCCAAATTCCAAGATTTGTTCACTTTTTTAAATACAGGAAGATACTCCCGTTTAGCTAATTTCCCAAATACACATTTTGTAGTGTGGTAAGTACATGCCAAATTCCAAGATTTGTTTACTTTTTTTAAACACAGGAAGATACTCCCATTTAGCTAATTTCCCAAATACACATTTTGTACTGTATTAAGTACATGCTAAATTCCAAGATTTGTTCACTTTTTTAAATACAAGAAGATACTCCCATTTAGCTAATTTCCCGAATACACATTTTGTACTGTGGTAAGTACATGCCAGATTCTAAGATTGTTCACTTTTTAAAATACAGGAAGATACTCCCATTTAGCTAATTTCCCAAATACACATTTTGTACTGTGGTAAATACATGCCAAATTCCAAGATTTGTTCACTTTTTTAAAATACAGGAAGATACTCCCATTTAGCTAATTTCCCAAATACACATTTTGTACTGTGGTAAATACATGCCAAATTCCAAGATTTGTTCACTTTTTTGGAAAGATGGAAAGGATACTCCCATCGAGCTAATTTCCCAAATACACATTTTGTGACTGTGGAAAGTACATGCCAAATTCTAAGATTGTTCACTTTTTTAAATACAGGAAGATACTCCCATTTAGCTAATTTCCCAAATACACATTTTGTAGTGTGGTAAGTACATGCCAAATTCCAAGTATTTTGTTTACTTTTTTTAAACACAGGAAGATACTCCCATTTAGCTAATTTCCCAAATACACATTTTGTACTGTATTAAGTACATGCTAAATTCCAAGATTTGTTCACTTTTTTAAATACAAGAAGATACTCCCATTTAGCTAATTTCCCTAATACACATTTTGTACTGGTAACAACATGCCAATTCTGAAGATTTGTTCACTTTTTAAAATACAGGAAGATACTCCCATTTAGCTAATTTCCCAAATATAATTTTGTACTGTGGTAAGTACATGCCAAATTCCAAGATTTGTTCACTTTTTTAAAATACAGGAAGATACTCCCATTTAGCTAATTTCCCAAATACACATTTTGTACTGTGGTAAGTACATGCCAAATTCCAAGATTTGTTCACTTTTTTAAAATACAGGAAGATACTCCCTATTGAGCTAATTTCCCAATACAATATTTGTACTGTGGTAAGTACATTCAAAATTCAAAGATTTGTTCACTTAATAAAATACAGGAAGATAATCCCATTTATCTAATTTCCCAAATACACATTTTGTACTGTGGTAAGTACATGCCAAATTCTAAGATTTGTTCACTTTTTTAAAATACAGGAAGATACTCCCATTGAGCTAATTTCCCAAATACACATTTTGTACTGTGGTAAGTACATGCCAAATTCTAAGATTTGTTCACTTTTTAAAAAACATGAAGAAACTCCCCTTTAGCTAATTTCCCAAATACACATTTTGTACTGTGGTAAGTACATGCCAAATTCCAAGATTTGTTCACTTTTTGAACACAGGAAGATACTCCCATTTAGCTAATTTCCTGAGATACATTTTGTACTGTATGAAGTACATGCTAAATTCAAAGATTTGTTCACTTTTTTAAATACAAGAAGATACTCCCATTTAGCTATTTTTAATATATTTTGTACTGTGTAAGTACATGCCAAATTCCAATATTTGTTCACTTTTTTAATATACAGGAAGATACTCCCATTTAGCTAATTTCCCAAATACACATTTTGTAC